>JAFVLL020027830.1:0-13786 GCA_021397915.2 Tor tambroides
ATATTAAAACCATGTGGAGATTTTTTTTTCTTTTTTTTTTGAGATAATCCAATGAATTAATTACTTTACAAATAAAAGGTTATTTGATTATTTTGGAGCTCAGTGGACACAAACTATAATATAATATAATATAATATAATATATACACTTTTTATATATATATGGTAAAAGTAGAAAACAAATATAGTTCAAAATTTTACAATTTCAAACGACAATTTACAATTTTACAATTTACAAACTCAAATTAACTTAATTAGCACACACACACACACACACAAGTTTCTACTGCATACTATTATATTGATATAAAAGATGCATAAAATATGTCTTTGTTTCTATGGTTGAAGCTGAGATTGGAGACTTTGAAGAGGTGCAGTGCAAACAACATCTACTCAACAACAAGTACATTCCTGAGCAGGACACACTGATGGACAAGATCATTGAATACCATCGGAAACACGTGTGAGTGTAACGTCATGACTCAAAGTCAAGTCAAACCTGTTATTTGGTTTAAAGGATTCTTGAATTTATATGCAATATGGTCCAGCTGAAAGCAAACATAATATCAGATGTTTCTCAGCGTTAAATGATCAGTGTGCTGTTTATTGCCACTTATTTAGTGAAATTCCCTCTCTTTAGAGCTTTGCTAATTAAACATGCTGTTCAGGGAGTTGGTCACCGTGTACAATTTGTAGATTGCTTTGACATTTAAAGTTCAGACCGTTTTTAATTTAGAAAGTGCCAGTAAACTGTGTGATATTTATCAGTGAACAGATTTCATCAGCAATTATGAACAGTTATAAAAGTTCAGATCCTGGATGTTGATTCTGACACATCATGATTATTAAGCTTATTACTTACAATCTTGATCTTACAAACTTGTACAGATTCTTCTCTCAAACACATGTGGTTTAATTTTCTATAATTTAACCCTTCCACAGTGGGCAAACACCAGCTGAATCGGACTACCAGCTTTTGGAGATCGCACGAAGACTTGAGATGTATGGAGTGCGTCTTCACCCCGCAAAAGATCGCGAGGGTACGAAGCTCAGCCTCGCTGTGGCTCATTCTGGTGTGCTGGTCTTTCAGGTAAGTTTCAAGTATTTTTCTAAATAAAGAAGGGTATTATTGTGTGTAAGCTTTCTTGTTCTTAAATGGAATATGTTGTGGTTTTATTGTCTTGAATTGTCCCTAAATGCACTTTTATGCCTGACTTCTAAAGGGACACACCAAAATAAATGCTTTCAACTGGTCTAAAGTCCGCAAGCTGAGCTTCAAAAGGAAGCGCTTTCTCATAAAACTACGACCTGACTTAAATGTAAGTGCTTTCTTGATTGTTTTATAGCAATATCTGAATGTCTCCATTTGCCGTCTAGTTTAGGGAGCATTAGAAAGACAAAATGTTCTGTTTCTGCTCTCGCAGCAGAGTAACTGTCAGGATACTCTGGAGTTCATGATGGGAAGCAGGGACTGCTGCAAGGTATTTTGGAAGATTTGCGTGGAGTATCATGCCTTTTTCCGCCTGTTTGAAGAACCCAAACCCAAGCCCAAACCAGTTTTGTTCACCAGGGGTTCTTCCTTCAGGTTCAGGTAATAACATGTGCACTTAAAGTTGTCTTAAATGAAATTAAATGGCGTCTTCACCATCATCAGATATGAAATTTACCACCAAGTCTCATTTCAGAGACGGCAACTCAGAAACTTCTTTCTCTAGCTCAGCATGTATTCTGCATGCATTTATTTGCTAAATAATCACAGTCCATGTAGGTCTCAGTTCTTGCCAGATGGTTAATGTTTTGATGTACACGTTTTCTGCTTCTCTCTTTGTTTCTGAACCGCTGTCATCTGACATGTTTTGCCTCATTAGTGGCCGCACACAAAGGCAGGTGATTGATTATGTAAAGGACTCTGAATTCAAAAAGGTTTCATTTGAAAGGTGAGTTTTCTCTGTTGACCTTTCTCTAAATGTCACTACCTTTCTGCTGCATTTAATTTGCCTCCAAAACAGTCAACACACCAGTTATCTATTTCCCAAGAACCTTTGAGAGAAGTCAGATTTTGCATTCATAAACACCACGCCCCATTTACATGTCACTTCATGACTCTTTTATTGAAATGACATTCTGATACGACTTATGCATATTCCAGTTCATTCTCCATTGAGCATTTTCACCAGGTGTATGCTGAAATATATCATATGCCACACCCTAAAACCACCCAGCAATGACCTAGAAGCTACCCAGAAGTCCCTACAAACCACCTAGCAGATCACCCAAAATATCCTAGAAAACTGTCCTAGAAATCATCCAAAAGAAAGCACCTAGCAATGCCCTAGAAACCACCCAAAACACCAAAGAACTTCCTACCAATGTCCTATAAATGACCCAAAATTCCCTAGAAACCACCTAGCAATGGCCTAGAAATTACCCAAAACACAGTAGAAACCACTTAGAAATGCCTTAGAAACCACCCAAAACATCCTAGAAATGACTTAGCAATGCCCTAGGAACCACCTAACAATGCCCTAGGAACTACCCACCCTAACATCACGCAACATCAAGGTTTTTAGCAGCAGTCAAGGCCTTTTCATTATCATACCAAGCAGCCAACATCCATAAAGCAGCTGAGTGGAAATATATCCAATTTTGAACCTAGTGAAGAGATCTCCTTGGAAAAACTCCTTGCTAATCATTTCCAACCTTCCATCCTCAGAAAACACAGTAAAATCCAGTCCAACAGCGGCCTTTCTCCATTCCCACCAAGGCTGTGTGCCGAGGGTCAAGGAGAGGTGAGTGTAATCAATCTTAGTGTACTGTACAAACAGCAAGAATGCATTAAAATATCCCATATTATGCAAGCTTAAAGTCAACATCAGAATTGACCCCAATCACTTTCTAAATATATGTTCCGGGTTTTATCGTGAATGAATCATCAGTGCACATTTTTCCAAAATAAAAAGCTTTAAAGGGGTCATGAGCTAAGAAATCAAAATCTTTTGATATATAAGAGGTCATTGTACTACGAAAACATCCTGTAAGTTTCAGAACTCAAAACTTTGTTGTTAGTCTAAAAACAGCTTATATTGAAGGCAGTCTGCCAAAACGACAGCTTTTGGAATGTTCTACTCTATGATGTAATAGTGTGGATAAGCACCGCCTCTGCAGAAGAAGATCAACACCTGCTTCGACATCACTGCCTGTTTAGCCCCGCCCACCGATTCGCACATGTAGTGTTTACAAGAGAGGCGAACGCAAGTCTATGCGGAAACCAAATGATAAAGATGGCTCTGAAGACAACAAGACGCTGTGCAGTTCCAAGTTGTGGAAAAACAGTGTTTGCGTTGCCTTCCTTCTGATCCCAACATTAGAAAAGAGTGGACGAACTTTATTTAAAATAAAGATACAGACTGTGTCAGTAAGAAGTTGGTTCTTTATTCACTTAATTTTACTGCGGATTCATTTACAAACAAGGTACAATGGATCTGACAGTAATGTCGCAACAAGTGTGAGTAACTGTTTTCATTATGTGGTCACTATTGTTTTGTCTCTCCTTACAGTTCGTTTGGTATGTATTGAGTTATGCGTTTTTGGCCTAAATCACAGCATCATCCATCTATGAGGAATGTACGCTGTCAAACATATGCAACTTATTAGCCAATCACAGCAGTGGGCGTTTACTTCCAAGTCTACAATCCGCCACGACTATTCAAACAGAGCATTCTGATGAGGGGGGTAAATTATGTTTTTTGATGTAAAAATCTTGATAACATTATAAGTGGACCTCGGAGAAGAGTACAAAATTTTAAAAAAAGCAGTTCATGACCCCTTTAACAAATTTTCCACCATAATATAATAACTTGCTCCACCTCTGGTAACTTCCATTTGTGGTCCGCTTTCATTCTGGTATAGAATGTCCAAGTAAAGGACATTCTATAGGACTTGCAACTGCATTTTCTTGTTGACTTTAAAGTGCCAGTCTAAAGAGTGGTCAATTTATGCCTCTCATCCTCTTCCTTCCCAAATCTACATTGCAGAGGAATGCCAGTGCTTCAGGACACCAGGCGGACTCACCTGTTGGGCGCACCCAAGTGACTGTTGAAAACCCGGCTCTCCAGAGTTACACTGGGAGCCTAACCTCACAGACAAACGGATGCCGAAACGGGACCCACGACGAGGCGGATGCTCGATTAAAGCCATCCCCATCCAAGCAGCAGGCCGAGCATCTGAGCACAGGTCTAGCATCGCATGCTGCCAAGGGTAGCAGCTCCTCGATACCTTACATCGACAGTGACATAGATAGCGAATATGATGTGGTCAAAGGCCGCATCACTAGGTCTCACTCCCACACAAATGACAATGATGAGGTTGAGCCAACTGGCCGTAGAGCGGGCAAGAGTAATGGCTATGGAAATGGTCAGCGCAATGGACAAGGGGCAAGCAAGTCTAGATTTCGGGAGTCTCCTTTGACCAACCATCGGTTGGGTCAGAGTTCGGAGACCTTCAACGGTAGTCAGTTGTCTAATGGGTTGATTTGTGGTAACGGATCACCACGTGCTTTACCCCTGAGTAGTACATTGGTGGATGAATTGTTTCAAGGTATGGATAGACGTGGTCTGGTGTCACCATTCGGTCATCTCGTTGGTTCCCGGAGTGCAAACTGTAGCCCAGTGTTGAGCAGTTTTCACAAAACCAACTCCCTGAACCATCCAGAGCAGATCGGCTATAACGGTGGTCGTCGTCGCTGGGATGACGCTAGCCATTACCTTACCAATGGCCGATCTGGGAGTGAGCCTCAACATTATGGAAGCTACTCCCCAATTGTCAATCGATCCTCTCACTTGCAGAAACTCCAAAACGGCATGCGCAACCGTTCTGACACCGATCCCATGATTTTGAGCCAGTTAAGTTCAACCCCAGCTAATGAACCGCGATCGGTGGTCTCGAGGGCTGAACGTATGGCTGCCCTTGAGCGCCGTGTGGCCGCTAATGGGCTTGGAGCATCTAGCCAGGCTCGATCCAGCAATGTCCAGAGACTCTATGGAAGCCGGTTGAGTGCTAATGACCACAGTAGCCCAGTCCATATGATTGATGGTTCCACTAGTAGTGGAACGGAGTCTAGTGATACCGAGTCGGATGCAGGCAGCAACTCTTACAGTCAGCCCCTAGTCTTTGGAAACCCTGGGGCGGCCAGTTCTTCCCCTATGCCCCGAAGCAAGTTGTCATTTGGCAGTCTCCAACTGGAGGACGAGGGTCAAGGGGGGGAGGATGGCTACAGTTATCCCGTCAATGAAGAAGATGGGGCTCAATTCTTCAACTGCTAGAGAAGATGAACTGTGTCTGGTTATTGGTTGACTGTATATCCTTGGAGGCCCAGTCAAGGTACTTTAAGGTGCATTGTGTAGTTTCTGTGCCGTTAGTGGCACTAAACGGACATGGCATGGCCTGGCATAGCATTAACCAATTGTGCTTTGGGGCACGACTGTCATTTGGCAGATAGGGGCATTGTTTGGGAATTACATTTGGTGGCACTGGTTGAGCAAGGATTACACATTACAAGATTAACAAGATCAGCAATGATGGCAATATTTGGAAGGTTTAGTAAGAAGACTCTGAAAGAAGTACTATAATACTTCAAATATGCACAATTCATAACTGTTACTCTTAGAAGATTAACTTCAGATTGAGGAGGAATTGAAGGTCCTACTGCAAAGTGCCATGTCTATAAATGTAGAGAATGAAATCTAGTTAAAATTGCTAAATAAGGTTACCCATATTACTGCTAACCAATTGACTACTGATATTGCCAAAAGTGTGAAAGATTTCTATCATTTGCGTAGAAACAAAGAATTACAAAAATACCGAAAGATGCCATGCCTTTACTCAACCTGTAAACACCTTTCTGTTAGTCATAGCCATAGTTTATAGAAGCTAATGTCAGCTAATGCTTTTTATGCACTAGCAATATGCTATTGCTAAAATAGTGGCGATATGACAACAGATGTCTAAGATATGACAATTTTCGAGTGTCACTGCTGTGTACTGTTGCATTGACATTTTGTCACAACTAGGCTAGGTAGTTTCAATTTCTTAAAGATTCTGGTGGATAACTTTTATCTAAACTTGAACTAAGCTTGTATTGTTATAAAAAGAGATCATACTGGTTGAATGTGTGGTATATTAGATTAAATTTAAAGACTGTGTAGACATAACTTGAGATAAGCAACAGTAAATGGTTTAGCTTTTTATCATGTGCATCAAATATTTTCACCCAACCATGATGGCTTCATGCTATCTTTGTTATTGTTTTTGTTTTTTTCGAACTGGTTGAAGTTCTTTATCTTTGGTGTTTCTACTTGGGGAGACGATCTGGTGGCATTGTTATGTTTGCTTGCCCATTTCCCAGCACGCATCACTTCTTAAAAAAAAAAAACATCATAAAGATCTCATTTTGTTTTGCTTCACTGCTTGATTTCTTTTTTCCTAAACAAACCACTGTATCTCTGGCACGCCTCATCAATGTCATCTGTTTGTGGTGCGTTTGCAATGCTTGATGTACATTGATTTATAAGAATATTAACCTGTGCTCAGGTTGCATTGCTTTTAAGACCTCTCCTGCCCAATTTCAGCACTGTTCTAGCAGCATGTATCTCTGGAATGCCTCACCTTGTCTTTTTTCCCCTTTCTTTTGGAAGCATGTCAACCTGTCCTTGTCTCAGCATTTTGCTGCCCTGTCCTTTTCAAATGTGTAAAAGACTTTTCATTGACACAGGACCATTAAAATGCAGTGGTCTTTCGAAGTGTAGATGGATGTAGGTGAGATTTGGACAGACTGTGAGTAAGAAACTCTTGAGGCTCAGCATGTGAAGTCTAAAAAGATTAGGAAGGTTTCCAAGAGCTGTTCTGAAATATACTTAGTATGTTCAATCTGACCTTTTATCCAGAAGTTTTTGCACTTTCGTGCTCTTGTCTTTTGCATATATTTTATTGGGTTCTGATGCATTAGGGAATGCATTTGCAACATAATCTTTAAAAAACATTCCAAAAGCCAACTTTTCTGTTCTTTGAGAAATATTCGTAACTTTTGCATGGCAATCTTATGTCAGTGAAAGGTTTTGGAAAGTGTTTGCAAAGCCATTCGCAAGACCACTGCAGTTTTTGGGTCTGTTACTCAAAATTTGGCAATATTTATTGGAAAGCATCAGTTTACACCACTGTTGATATGAATGTGTATATAACCTCACCCACCCATCGATCAGTAATTTATCTTTGCCAGTGACCAAAGTAGTTCCTAGCTTTTTGTAAATTACACTAAAATGTGATTTTACTTGTAGGTTTTATTATCACAAGTAGCAGTATTGAATGATTCACTCTTTTTCAACCTGTGATTTTTTTTCAATATGAAATGTACGTTGCTGAGGTATACGAAATGTTCCAGATATATTTGTGTAATATACTGTAACTATACTTTTTTAAAAAAATACTCATTATTAACAGTGCAATCACTGTGGCACATATGCAAAACGATTAACCATAAGTGTATGTGTTTACAAACCGTCTGACGTAGACTGTACTAGACTAAATAACCAGATAAGCAATGGAAAGGTCACACCTGTGAGCCTTGGTGTACTTTTTTTTAACTCTTCCTCCCTGTTGCAACCCTGTAGCACTTATAAATGGACTTTTGGAAGTCTCAAGGTTGCTAATTTTCTCGATGCCTATTCGCAGGTTCTGTACGATTGATGTCTGTTGGTTTTTTTTACTACTCCAAACCCTTTTCAGTACTATTTTGCATTCTGGAACACTTTAACATTGTACATGAATGTGTATTAGTAGCAATAAAACTTGGTACTTGTGAAGCGGGACTCCAGACGTTTACTCCGAAGTCCGTAGATGTTAGCGTCTTGTTTCGTGGTAGAGTAGCTGTAGTCGTTTAGTTGTTTTGTCTTGCATGTTTGCATGTGTGCGTGATGAGGCCTTTGTCACCAGATTTGCGGCTCGTCCAACGTCCTGCGCTGTGGACACTCGGTGCATTTGAAATGTCCCGGTTCGCATGTCGCATCCCATTCGTGCCAAGGCATGGGACACAAAACGTTGTCGGGCAAGTATGTGAATGTAGTTGTGTAGTGAATGTAGTGAGGATTTCCCCATCATCCAGGGAATGTGTTATGTATCCCGGCAGTGTCCTCAGGCAGAAATCCCAGACTGGGATGGTGTGACTCACTCATGTCTGGATCCTGATGTGGTGCTGTCATCTGTAGTCCATTTCCAAACACAATGTGTGTCATGCAGCTTTACCCCTTGGCGGTTTGGAATCTTTACTAGTAGTATTAAGGATAAAAATGTCAAAACTACTCTGCAGAAAAGGCCAGCTGAGACTGGCATGGATTTTCATGCCTTTGGTGCTGTTCTTACTGGTAAACCATGCAGTTTACCACTTAAAATTAAGATTTTTGGTAAAGCTGTCGACCATAAAGGGCCAGTTTTACTAAACCGTGCAAATTAGCGTGAGAGCACAATTCCAAAACGGCGCCGATGGGTGTGGAAATTTCTGTGGGTGATTTACTAACAACGCGCAAATTAAAGCACACGACGCAACATCTTATTTACATATTGACCAACGCAATATACCAAGCACAGTGCAAATTAGCGTAGTTACAAATAAAGAATAAAGAAATAAAGAAGCCACAGTGCAATAAAAAGGAGGCCAAAAAATGAAGGGTTGCAAAAAGTTTTGATAGACCTGGTATTGCATGACTCCTAGTTGAGGGTTCTAAGTTGTCTTTTACTTCCTGAAGTAAATTAAAAATAAAATGGCTTGGCAAATGATATGTTCGGATAATGTGTTCTTCTTGCATTCCAAATAAATTAATACAAGTGGAAAAAATCATCTCCCTTCCACCACACGCTCTTTGTTCTCTGCAGTGCCTCCTCCTAGCAACAATAACTGCAGCCATTTCAAGCGCAAAATAGTTTAAGACATGCTTTTTTGGGTGTTAAATAATGGCGCAAATACCAGTAATTTGACTTGTGCAAATGTTAGTAAATCTCGTGCGTGATTCATTTTAATACTCTCCTCCCGTAAATTGTGCGTCTGAAAGGGAAACTCCTACAAATGCATATTCAATAAGGTCAGGCGCAAAAATAACTGCGTCCACGCCTTTTCAGCACTAATTCTTCACTGCGCGTCTTTAGTAAAACCCGACAGTACTATTTTAACGCCAAAAGACGGTTTGCGCTGGCGCAAGCTGTTAGTAAAATTGGCCAAAAATGTCTTGCTAGTGAAGATTTCTGGCCTTGATTCCAGCATCTAAAGTACTTTCTGGTCACTAGCTGCTTTTTTCAGCAGGGTGGTTTTACTAAATGTACATGTTGAACCCTGGTAGTTGATTGCATTTACTAAGTGCAGTAGGTCTCACTAGTCCATTGACATTTGATTACCCAATCTGCATTACTTCAAGGCTTTAGCATGACCTACCTGTTCTCATGTAGGTCCAGTTTCCATGAGCCCTCAGCACAGCGAGTCTCCATCTGCAGGCCAGGTGATGGTGAACGGCCAGAAACAGAGTCTCAGCCTGGGCCAAAGTCCAGACGGACGGCAGCCTTCTCCTCTCACCAGCCCCTTACTGACGGACGCCGGCTTCGTCCGCACAGACGACGAGGACGAGGTTCGGAGGAAGGTTTGTCTTTTGGAGAGGGAACAATGTTCGAGATTAGCAGCATGTGCTAGTAAAACTGGCATTGGTGGGTCACTTTGGCCGTTTATTGCTATATTATGTGGTTAAAGTCAAACTGTTGACTGTTGTAAGAATGCTATTTTGAACCTAGCTGATCACTGATCAGGTCTAAGACATATAAACCATCTAGAAAATGATGTTCAGGGTTTTCAGTTGCCAATCTTGAAGGGATAGTTCACCCAGAAAAGAAAATTTTGTCATCATTTACTCACCTTCACATTGTTCCAAAGCTGTTTGAGTTTCTTTCTTCTCTTGAGCACGAAAGATGATGTTCTGAAGAATGTTGGTAACCAAACAGCTGATGGTAGCCATTGACTTCCATAGTATGGAAAAAATACTATGCAAGTCAATGGCTACGGTCAACATTTTTGGGTGAACTATCCCTTTATTGCTGATATCTAGCGAGAAAGGTTTAAAATCATTAATGTGAAAGAACTTATATGTAGCATTTATTTATTTATAATATTTAATTAATATTTAAGTGTATAAATTAATAATATTAATATTTAATGATACATTTTTAGCAGATGCTTTTATCCAAAGCGACTTACAAATGATGACAATAGAAGCATAATTTGTATATATAAATATAATTTTTTTTTGTTTATTAGTTTATATTATAAAAAATGTTACATTTTATGAAAGTATATAATTTTTTTTATTAGGGCTGTTAAATGATTAATTGAAATCAATCGCATTCAAAATAAAAGTTTGTGTTCACATAATGTGTGTATGTGCTGTGTATATTTATTATGTATATATAAACACACACATGCATGTATATATTTACAAATATTTTTATATGTATATATTTATATGTAATCTATATTATATATAAATATAAACATTTTATATATAAGTATTGCAGTTCTTCAATATATTGCGATTAATCGTTTGACAGCCCTATTTTTATTTATTTATTTTAAGTTTTATTGTTGTTATGGTTATTTTAATTCATACTACTCAGCCTTTGCTGCTGATGTGGCATTGAATGAATGAATAAACAAATAAATAAATACTTCCATTATTATGTGCACAAAATTGCTGAAGTTAAGAGAATAGCTTTATTTTACTCAGTATTTACTGAAAAATCAATCAGAATAATCAAATATTACGTAATTAAAATGCCTGACCGATATAATGTTTATGACTAGTTATTGTTTTGTTGCTGATAAATACTTATGTTTAGTTAATTTCTCAATTCATTGGAAGGTCAAATTCGCCTTTAATTGTTTTTGTCAGCCAATTTAACCTCCTTAATTGTAGCTCAAGAACACTACAGTCGTCTCCTCAGCAGTAGATTTCAAGGACCCTCAGCTAATTTTCCTCCTTAAATTACATTGTGCTTGAATTGAAGGCGCTCCAGACAAATTAAGGTTACGATGAGAAGTGGAAAGGCTGCGTTAAAAGAGTTTTATCATCAGAAGTGCCACTGCGTTTTGGTCAAGTGTCTCTGTGGACGTCTCAGAATAGGAGACCTAGATAAACTCAACCCAAATTCCAGTCTATTTAGGGCAGATTGTGAAGCGGCTCAGTGAACAGTGAGAGTTTTACTTCACAGAGACGTCACTCTGTGTGTGCGAGGATCAAGTTTGGTTTTGTCGTAGATGTTGTCTGGTGATTTGCTACTTGCTATGAGTTGTTGGCATTTGGTTCAACAGAGCATTTTATTGGACTAAAATGTCCCTTCATGTTTACCATTTTTATCAGAAAATGTTTTAAATATATTTAATTGATTTTAAATGCATCTCTAAAAATATAGAAATATCTCCTGTCATTCTTTTGTGAATTTATTTAATTATTTAATTGTGTTCACAGAATTTTTCAATTTATTTATTTCTTTAATTTGATTGTACCCTCATAATTTTTTATTTTATTTTATTTTACTTTAAATATATTTAGTTGGTTGTAAAGGCATCTCTATCTCCTGAAATATCTCCTAAATATCTCCTGTCATTCTTTTGTGAATTTATTTAATTTATTTAATTGTGTCCACAAAATTTTTCAATTTATTTATTTCTTTAATTTCATTTACTTGTACCCTCATAATTTTAATTAATTTATTTCTTTTATTAATTTAATTTAAATTTAATTAATTTAAGTATATGCTCAATTTTTTAATTTAATTTAATTTAATTTAATTTAATTTAATTTAATCCTTTCTTCCACTCACAGAGGTTCCCGACTGATAAAGCGTACTTCATTGCCAAAGAGCTCCTGACCACAGAGAGGACATATCTGAAGGATCTGGAGGTCATTACCGTGGTAAGACCCTAAATACTCAATCAGTCTCATGTAGCCGTTGGGTTTTCAGTCTAATGCAATATCTGGAACATTCCAGCTGTGACTTATGCTGTGATTGAAGTTTAATTAGTTTTGAAAAACTTTGAAATTTTTACCTTTTCTGAAGAAAATGTGAGTATATTCTGCGAACTTTACCAGTATTTTCTAAACCTTGTTTGGAAACTTGTTGCTGGGCAGTTGCTATGGTGATCTGTTTGCCTTTTTTTTTTTCCCCCAATCACTTTCTGCGAGTGTTGTTAGGCAGCTGCTACATTTTTTTGGTGGTTGCTAGGGCACTAATTAGCGTCGGTATGTTGTTTTGAGTAGTCGCTAGGGTGTTGCTAAGGTGTTCTTTATGGTTGCAAGGTGGTTGCTGATGGTTTGTGGTAGTTGTTAGGGTATTGTTAGGCTGTTGCAAAGATGTTTGAGTGTGAGTAGCATTGCTAGATGGTTGCTAAGGTGTCCTTAATGGTTGCTAGGGTTCCTACTGTGTTTTAGGAGAATGTTTGAACATTGCTAGAGTTTTCTAAATGGTTGCTAAGGAGTTTTCTTGTAGTTGTTAGGGCATTGTTAGGTTGTTGCAGAGATGTTTGGGTGTTGGGTAGGTTGTTGCCAGGCTGATCTGGGGATTGCTAGGGTACTCTAGGTGGTTAATAGAGCATTAGGGTATTTTGAGTGTTGCTAAGTTTTTCTGGTTGTTACTAGGGCATTAATAAGCTGTTGTGTGGGTGTTTTGGTTAGTTGTTAGAGCATTGCTAGACAGTGTTCTTAATAGTTGCTAAGAATGACCTACTTCCGGCTTCACTACTGTTCGGATGCTCTTGCTTACTCCTCTGCGCTTTGCTCCCTGCTTATGTACTTTTCTCAGATTTTTCTAAGATTTTAACTTCAGCAGATCAGCACAGTGCTCAAACACATTTTTGGCAGAAACACTAAAAATAAAAACTTTTCGGGACTGGAATTATACTACAAAAAAGAAGAATCTTTGCCTCCCACTGCCAGCAGCTTACATTCTGGAGAAGGGAAAACACAGCTTTCTGCGTTCAAACAGACGAGAGAGAAAATGCCTCTTGTGGAATCTCCCTGCTGCATAAACTGCCACAGACTTCTACAAAGGATTGCAGTTCTTGGAACAAAGTTACTTGCTGGACTTCCAAAAACAGGCGGAACACACAGCAGATTGTCATCATGGACCCACTTAGCAAACTGCCGGTGAGTCCCGTGAATCTAGTGAATCACAACAGTTTATACCAAGTGTAGAGGAACAAGCTGAAACTGATCGACAGACTAATCGATGGCACAAACAGGGAGCGAGACTTCAGATTGTCACGAGTATCTCGTATTGCTGCGTTAGCATCCTCTACCCCAGATATGGCTGTGACAAGGCTTGCAAACACTGGTATTCTACCACCCCCTATACATCTTGAGAACAGATTTGACGCATTAATGAATGTGGGTGAGGAATCCCCAAATGTGACTGAACATGAATCGTATCAGCCAGCAGCTAACATTGCTACTAATAGGCGCTCAAGGTCGAGCAGACAGCGTCATTCAGCTCAGAGCGCAGCCAAGCCCAGGGCTCTGATAGTGGGTGACTCCATTATCAGAAACATCAGTAGCAGGACTACAACTACATGCTGCTTTCCTCAAGCAACCGTCTCTGATGTGAACAGGAAACTTCAGAACATTCTGATGAAGCACAAGACTGCAAATCGAATCATCATCCATGTGGGGAAGAATGATATTCGGAAAGAGCAGTCAGAACTCCTT
>JAFVLL020027832.1:0-48486 GCA_021397915.2 Tor tambroides
TTATTACATTTACATGCTAATTTGTTCATTTTCTCCTTCATTTACCCTGTTATGGCCCCATATCGGCCATTCAGAAATAAACTATGGTCATTTTAGTATAAGAAGGCTTATTATCCCCTTCATGCTGACAAAAGAGGATCAAAGCTGCGTTTATTTATGCCTATGTTTTGTGAGTTTTAAATAAAGTGTTGACCATATGCAGGAAAAATAGCTGCTTTTTATAATACTGTATTTTTTTATATATACCATATTGCTTGAGCACATGAACAGCTTACTAAAACAACTGCTGAAATGTCATCTTTTTATTCAAATACTTGACATTTGTGTATTTTTCCCCAAACCTCAAGGATTATTGACTGAAGTGGTCACGTCCTCTGTGTGCCTGTTCTTTTATTGATTAGGATGACAGCATTTTTGATATTCCCAGAAAAATTGCAGCATAAAGCACTACTTTTTCCTTTAAATGATGAGTCCATCTCTCAAATTTCCCATTCATTGAGGGAGTGGAGCACATCTGCTCATCAATAGTACAGTAGTGTTGGATAAAGAGGAAATAGAACTGAAGCAAAGGCACCATGGCTGTCATTTTTGGAGAGGAAATGACACCGCCACACTCACCCACACACACATATCACATCACAGATAGGCCTATTTGTGAACACACTCCAGCTAAAACCCATAAAATGTACACACACACAAATCACTTGAAAAAAGTATCAGTATTGGGTGTATGGACGCTTTTGGGCCTGGAACATCTAGAAAATAAATTATTTTGTCAACTAGCAATGTCTAAGAGTGTATGTGCATCACAGGATTTTTGTAATTTTTCTGAAACATCAATCATATTTCTAAAATATCAAAAGTAACAAAATAAAAGTAAACACATACACAATTCATCATTTGAGCTGTGATGGAAATTATTTAAGAAAAAATAAATAATACATAGACAAACATGACATAAATGTCCTGTGAGATAAATGTGACATAAATGTCCTCCTGAGGGGGCAAGCAAAATGGTGTGATGGTGAACATGGATTATATCTATCCATGTGTTGCTCCGAGCTCTCTTTCATCTGCGTGAATAGCCTTGAGGTTAGATGGCTGTCTGAGACGCTGACCTCTCCATGCTCTGGGATTCTGAAGGAATGTTGTCTCTTTTCAATAATCATTTCCTCCAAGGCAGATGGAATTATTACATCCCAATGCAACATTTTAGACAGCACTGCAGGACTCAGCAGCTGGTAAAGTTCTCACATAGACAGACACAATGAAGGTTTTTCACCCCTGAGGGGAAATTTTGTACAAAACATCTGTTTACAAATGCAAAAACTGTGCATAACACAATGTTTATGTTGAAGATATTTCGATTTGGATTTTGTTTTGTTAAATGAATACACACACACACACACACACATATATATATAACACACACACACAGTAGTCAACATTTGAAGTGGATCAAAAAAAAAATTATATATATATACATACATACATACATACATACACACACATATATATATATATATATATATATATATGTGTGTGTGTGTATATGTCAATGAACAAGTGCTTATACAGGTACTTGAGCTTTATGATGGGACTGAGGCATAAGACAAATTTTAAAAAGACATTATTCAATGATAAGTAAATCAATGAGCAGCCAAGACGAGCAATTCAGTGCAATCAAAATCTATTCATACTGATTATTTGCACTGACAAAGGTTAAACCTATTAATCACAACCAATGATCTCTAAATCATCTCTTTTATGAAAGGCAATGGTGTACTTCATTCTCAATTACAGTCTGTATGTGAATGTGTCAGATGTGTGACCTGTTGCCTGCTGGCTGAGTTATCAGTGTTTTTCTCATCTGTGTAATGGAGATGTGAAATTCTCTAAAATGTGCTTGTGTCCTGCAGCTGCCACAGCTCTATTAATAACCACAATCCTCTGCAATTAAAGGGACAGCTCACCAAAGAATGAAAATTCTTTCATTATTTACTTTATGACTTTCTTTATTCAGATAAGATGTTTTGAAGAATGAATACTGGTTGCTTTTATTTTGGGGGTCATTTAGTTCGATTTTTTTTAGTCCAGATTTATCTATGAAAGTTTGCAGAAGTTGAGTTGATATAAATGTTTACACTATTATTATTTAAAAGCAAATTAATCATTTTATTTAGCCACGATGCATTCAGCTGATTAGAAATGACATTTTTAATTCTAAATAGATTTGTATTTCAAATGAATACTGTTAGTAATCGAAGAATCCTAAAAAAAAAAAAAATCTTAAATCTTAAAAAAAAGTAAATCTTCATTATCTTATTTGAAAAAGGGAATATCCACACTGTAAAAATATGCTGGGCTAAAAACAACCATTTCTGGGTTATTTGGCTACCCAGTGCTGGTTAATATTTAAATATTGGACAGAACACATGCTGCTGGGTTATTTTGTCCCAGCTGGTTGGGTTCAAAGTTTTTAACCAACATGCTGGGTTGTTTTATTTAACTCAGCTGTTGTTTAAAGATTACTATATGGCTGTCTTAAAATAGGTTGGAAATTAGAAATCCCGGTCCCACTTTATATTAAGTCGCCTTAACTACGATGTACCTAAATTTAAATTCATCATTTGGTACAATACACTTATTGTGTACATACATGTTTTTACATTGTACTTATATTTTAAAAATATATGCATGTAATTACATCTGTAATTCATTTCTGTAAGTACATTTATAATTACACTGTTGACCCATCCCTTACACCTTAACCTACCTTTAAACCTACCCATACCACCAAACCTGTCCCTAACCTTCCCCGCATCCCACCTCAATAGCAGCAGAAGTGTTTTGCAATATAATAAGAACACAATAAGTACATTGTACTTATTTTTGATGTAAGTACATAGTAGTTAGGCCACTTAATATAAAGTGGGACCAAAATTGCACGCCGAATCACTACAGGCAACAGTTATAATCAAAAGCTGAACATCTATTAATAATTAAGAACACCCATTGACAAAAATATAAGACAAATTTAATTTAATTGGATGAACACAACATAGTTAACAATATTACATACATTTAAACTTGAAAAACAAGCATTTTAGAAATAAATGTAGCATAGAAACGTAAGAGGAGTATAGTTTCAGCTGTCAGTGAGATTGACCCAGCCACTAACCCAATGGCTGGGTAACAAAAAAAACTACCCAACATATGACCCAACAGGCTCAACCCAGTGGTTGGGTAGAAAATAGCCCAGCATTTTTAGAATGCATGAGACAATCTTGTGTTATTGGTTGTGCATTAATGACTCTATTTCACTCTCTGGAGTATATAATGATGATGATCATCATGACAATAATCTTTCATAAATATCACACATTTACCAATGCTTGCACTTTGAAATGAGTTGTACTGTACTTTGCTATATCACTTCTCTGAGTCTTTTTTCATCATATTCAGGGAGAGTATGAGAGGTGAAGCCGGGGTTATTTCTATGGTTAATTTCGCTGTAAATTTCTTGAAGTGGAACATAAAATCGCAGAGAGGACACGGCCTCTGATCCTCAGCGCCAAATTAGAAAGAATCACTTTTCTAAGAGTCACATTATTAAGCAGTGCTGGTATAGAGGGCTTAAAGTGGTTTTCCCAGTTATTCCAGACTTATTTAGTGTAAAGTCTGTTTTTGGTTTTGTTTCATGTTCTTGTTTTCATGTCTTTTATCTTGAAGTTTAGTTATGGTTCCTGTTTCTGTCATGCTTCCCTTGCCCTCATGTCTCTTTGCTATTGGTTCCCTTGTTCAATGTGTCATGTTCTGATTGGTTGTCTAAGTCATGTGTCATGTTTCTCATTGGTTGTTCATGTCATGTGACCCTCATAGTTTTCTTTAAGTTCCCATGTTATTTTCCTTGTTGCTTTGTCGTGTATTAACGTTGTAACCTGCCGTCGGTGAGTTTAGTTTATTTCATGCCACGTCAAGTCAAGTCTGTCTTTGTTTGGATTATGTTTGGATTATCACTTTGTAAATAAACTGCACTTGGGTTCATCACTACGCTCGCCTTCAGTGGACTCGTTACAGAATACACGACCTGCAAAATGAACCCAGCAGTTAGCCTCCTCTGCCTTCGTCAAGGCGACAGGGCCATAGAGGATTATGTTGCTGACTTTTGTGGACTGTGCCATTTGGTCAATTTTAATGATGTGGCTTTAAAGGACATTTTTCATCATGGACTGAATGATTCTCTTAATTATCTCATGCCTCGCCATACCCCTCACTGGACTCTGGAACAATATATTGATCATGCTCTACTGTTGTCTGGATCATCTCACTGTTAAGTCGGAGGAGGAACACCCACACTTTCTGTCACTCATCATGTCTGCCAAGCCAGCTCAATGTCATGTCTACCACGCCAAGGTCTGCTCACGTCATGCCTGCTGCCCCAGGACCTGCTCAAATCACGCCAGTTAAGTCAAAGCTTATTCCTGTCATGTCAACCAAGTCACAGTTTGATCACATCATGTCTGCCAATCTGGATTCTGCTAACATCATGTCTGATATCCTAGGTTTCACGTCATGCTAGCTACTGAAGAGATCGTCCATAACATGGCTGCCATTCAAGAGCTCCGTCGGAAGATGGCCGCCACGCAAGAATCTCTTCAGAAGATGGCCGCCGTTCTAGAGTCTCATCAGGTCTCAGCTGATCTTCCACCATCTCATCATCACATGCCACCATCTCCAGAGTCCAGCCACGTCATGCCCGCTGGGCCAGAGTCCGCTCACGTCATGCCTGCCAAGCCAGAGTCCGCTCACGTTATGCCTGCCAAGCCAGAGTCCGCTCACGTCATGCCTGCCAAGCCAGAGCCTGCTCACGCCACGCCTGAGTCCCCGGCCAAGATGGCCGCCACAGCTGAGTCCCCGGCTAAGATGGCCGCACGCTGGGAGCTCCCTACCACACCACGCTGTCACCAAAATTCTCATGGATTTTTTGGGGTTATAGTACTCCAAGTTTCTGATGCGGAGCTTGGGCCGTGACTGACTGCTACAGGTGATGGACCCACCACTGGGACAAAGGAAAGAAGGCATCCCCAGGCCTCAGCACTGGCTAACACAGAGACTGTCTCCCTGACCTCAGTGTTCTACAGGCGGTCGCCATTTTGAGCGTGTGGGCTGCACACTGCTCTCCTGAGGCCTCCTGTCCACTCTAGTCTGTTCCTGAGGCCTCTCTGGGTCACTTCCAGTCTGCTCCTGAGGCCTCCTTTCACCCACGAGTCTGCTCCAGAGGCCTCGTCTGTCCATGAATCTGCTCCTGTGCCTCCAGAGGTGGCGGCTTCCGCTGCAGAACCTCCAGAGGAGGCGGCGTCCACTGCAGAACCACCAGAGGTGGTGGCGCCCACTTATGAATCTGTCCTGTCACGGCCACAGAGGCCGTCCATGAACTCACGGTCTGTCCTGTCACAGCCACAGAGGCTGTCCATGAACTCACAGTCTGTCCTGTCACGGCCACGGAGGCCGTTCCTGAACTCACGGCCACAGAGGCCGTTCCTGAACTCACGGTCTGTCCTGTCACGGCCACGGGGGCCGTTCCTGAACTCACGGTCTGTCCTGTCATGGCCACTGAGACCCCTGCTCCGCCATGGCCCCCTGCTCTGCCTGCTCCGCCATGGCCCACTGCTCCCCCATGGCTTCCTGCCCCGTCTGTTCTGCCATTGCCCCATGCTCCAGGCCCGGGTTTGCTCCACGCTCCAAGTCCTGTTCCCCTTCACGGGCCTGGCCCTCCATCCCTCCCCCCATTCTGCCTCTGCTCCACCTCCCTCCTGGACATTTTGGGGTCTGTTTTGGTTTTTGTTTCAGGCTTCTGGAGCCGCCTTTTTTGAGGGGGGAATATGTAAAGTCTGTTTTTGGTTTTGTTTCATGTTCATGTTTTCATGTCTTTTATTTTGAAGTTTAGTTATGGTTCCTGTTTGTGTCATGCTTCCCTTGCCCTCATGTCTCCTTGCTATTGGTTCCCTTGTTCAATGTGTCATGTTCTGATTGGTTGTATTAGTCATGTGTCTTTTTTCCTCATTGGTTGGTTCTTGTCATGTGACCCTTAGTGTTTGCTATAAGTAGCCATGTCTTTGCTATTGACCCTTGTCGTGTATTAACGTTGTAACCTGCTGTCGGTGAGTTTAGTTTGTTTCATGCCACGTCTAGTCTGTTCATGCCATGCCAAGTCTGTTTCATGTCAAGTCTGTTCAAGTCAAGTCTGTTCAAGTCAAGTCTTCGTTTGGATTATGTTTGTACTTTGGATCACGTTGTAAATAAACTGCACTTGGGTTCATCACTACGCTCGCCTTCAGTGGACTCGTTACATTTAGTTCTCATCGGAAATAAAGAATATGGAGAAACATGACTAAACAGAATGATAAATCTCTCATTTGCTGACACATAATGAAATTCTAATAGGAAAACAGAACTTGCTATTAGACTGATGAGACAGAGGAAGATTTCCATCGCACATTCAGTTATAACTCAGTTTTATTTGTTGTTTATTTATTTTTTGACAGACAAAATTATGCAGTTTTTTGCACCGAAATACCACACACTAAACTGTTTAGCGAACTTGTCATTTAATGTTGTACAGATAAGACAGACAGAAGCTGAGTTTTGTGTGTTAAGGCTTCTCTCATCCTGGCAGCTCTACACACAGTAAATAATTAGCAGCTTTGAAAAGTCCATTAACAAGCTTAACGAGCTTAACGAGGGCCTCTGTGGTTGAGTTCCACCATCCCACGGTTGCTAAGACTTAAAGCCTGTTTTCAGAAACAGGATTATTTAGCAACATTAGTATGAAGAGAACTGGCGTGACTGAACCTAAAATGACTTAATAAAGTGAATCTCCCCTGTGGCAAAAATAATGGATTTAGACCAAGAGGTTGAACTTTGGTTCACAAACCCCTGTGGCTGTTCCGCTTGTGGATTGAATTTGTGATTTTCTTGAGGATTTAGAGTGAGCTGTGGTAAGAAGCATTTGTAAGGGACCCAGATGTTAGTTGTATTGCTCATACTGTAGGTTCACTTTCAGAGCTCTGCATGTCATTGTGTTTCATTGAAGTACAGTAAGTTCTTTTTCTGAGGTGTTCCTCCTAAAAACAGAAATAAACCGGCACAAATAGAATTAAAAGCTGACATACAAGAATATAGAGGTACAGTATGAAATGTGTGTGAATAGCATAGCTAGGGTAACTGGCAGAAGTTTATGAGAAATATTAGAGTTTATGTTGAAATTTCTGACTTTTGATTGTAGACTCCTGTGCAAATCCGAGCACAGAAGTCTTACTGAGATCTCCTCTGTCAGAAATATTTAATACCACTGAATCAATTTAAATAAATTATTAATACCAACAAAACCAAATTGTATTGGTTAAATAAAGTAGAAATAGCTCTTTAAGGTAAACAGTTGCAGGTGATTGCTTTTTACAGTGCAAAAAAAAAAAAAGGAATTAGATTACTTTCAAATTACTTTAAAAAAGTGATTTTAAAGGCTATACGTGAATTTAGCATCAGCATTATATTGTATGAAAAATGGAGATTCGTTTTTTGGCTAAAGATCACATAATTAAATCATTAAATTATTGGTGTTTAAATTGACACTTTCATAGCAAATTATAACTATTTACTTTTTGGCAAATTGGTGGCAAATTGGTATGAATTTATACATTCTCATTTGTACGTTTTCATACAGTCTGTTTACGCCCTTCTGACAGTCAGGTGTAACGGCAGAACTTCACGTTTATTTATTTTTATTTTTATTTTTTCTAAAAATTGTACAAGTTTAAACAAATTTGCCAAAATACAGTTCACCAAAAAGTCATAATTTCACAAGGAAACATCCATTAATATATTTTGTTACATTTTCTCATGAGATTGGATTGGTTTTAAAGATTAACTTTAAGTCAGCGTTAGATGATAGCAAAGGTAATATAAATGTTAAAATTAGGGAAATTAGCATGCACAATAAAAACAATAATTTTGGGCCACTAACCAATATGGTACCGATATATCACGTTTCCCTAATTTTAAAGAGATTTTACATTAACTGAGAATCTCAATTAATGCTTTTTTCTCATTTATAAATTCTTAGGTGAATGAATTCTTAGATCTTTCAGAAATGCAAAATCCCATGATGGCCTTGATTGATGATTGATCTTGAGTAATGATCTGTGTGTGCGAGAGAGATCGATGCAGGTGTGGATAATGCAACTGTAATTGATATTAGGCTTTGTGTGATTGGATTAGTGCATTGCCTATGTGAGAGGCTGTATTGATTATTCAGAGCTCTGAATGATACACAAGTTAATAATCCTATAAATTCCAATGAGAGAAGCACACCAGTTACCACAAGATATCGTAGACTAGGAAAGGCAATAAACACAGGCATGGAAAGCTCATATCTAGTTTGAACTCAGTTGACTTTCAGAAGCAAAACTTTCCAATAAACTAAAGATCAGAAACCATACAGTGTATATATAAATGTGTGTGTATATATATATATATATATATATATATATATATTAGGCATCATTTCAGGTTGTCATGGAGAAATCCATCAGTATGCATCTCAAACATAAGGTGGTATATACTGTAGACCTACACTAAAAGGATCATTGAACAATGATTCAAAAATGTCTTACCAATCAAATTTTAAGTAAATCAGTCCAGCACAGAAGATTGTTTTCATCATATCTTTTCTCACCTAGTTTGTGATGGTGGGGTGTGGAATTTTAAGAAACACTCTGCAGATGTTTTTTTCTGTCTCAGACTGAGTAGCTGTTCCCTTGAGGAATTACATCCCGAGGGATGTTCAAATGCGGTGTGAAACGTTACTTTAAAGTTTTCAAAGCTGCCTATATAAGCTGAATTTTAGCCGCCATATGTGAGCTGATATGAAGCATATGGCAGCTGCTTCAAAATGAAGTAAGTAAATTGAAAGATATCTCATTTTTGCCTAAATTTGAAGCAGCATCACATGCCACCTTTGTGGAATAGATAATCCCGCTGTGTACTGCAGCAGGCTCAGAGAAAGAGAGAAAAAAAAGTTGACAGAGCTGAAAAAATATTCTTTATGAATGTCACTACTTTTATATTCACTAATAAACAGTGTTGTTTTTTATACATTTTTATTATTTTCTTATTATATGCTTTATTTTATTTGTTTGTTGTTAACTAATTATATTTTGTGTTTCATAAATGTCAAGATGTAGTCCTTTGACTCAATAAACAAGGTCAAAAAATCATGATAAATTCAGAAACTGCAGGAAAATAACAATTTAAATCTGCTTAAATAAGAAAATGTTTTCTGTTAATGAAGTGTTGAGTAGCAACAAAATGAGCTTGTTTTGAGAAACTGAAAAAGATTTGCTAATTACTGTCTGTTAGCATTTATGCATCTGCAGAAGCACACTGTAGTTCTAGTGAGTTACAATCAGTGTTGGGAAGGTTACTTTGGAAATGTAATAGGTAACAGATTACAAGTTACTCTACTTAAAATGTAATAAGTAGTGTAACTTTTCAATTACTTTATTAAAGTAATGTAACTGATTACATTTGATTACTTTTTGATTACTTTTCTAAATTTCTAATGTTTTCAACTGTTAATCATTTTCAAACATGTAAACCAGGCAGGGTTAACCTTACAGTAGTACTCAACACTGATTACTGTCAGACTTTCGAAATCCTTCATCACTTGAATTAAGATTATAATATTTTAATTTTAAAGGAGACATTGGATGCAAAATATCTTCATTTGTATATAAATGTGTCTTAACAGTGTGTGGACACAACCACCCTACAATGATAAAAATTCACTCCTTTTTTTTTAATCCCAACCTAAACAGTCTCAATTATCAAGCCATTTTGATTTTGGAGTGAATACCAGCACTCTCTTCCACCATCAATACCACGACTGAGGTGAGACCCTTGAGCAAGGCACCAAAAGCCCAACTGCTCCCCGGCGCCGCAGCAGTATGACTGCCCACTGCTCCGGGTGTGTGTTCATGGTGTGTGTGTGTTCACTGCTGTGTTTGTGCACTTGGATGGGTTAAATGCAGACCACAAATTCCGAGTATGGGTCACCATACTTGGCCACACGTCACTTCACTTTCACTAAATTCGTTTATGTCTGGCTGTGCAAATCATGCTCTCTGAATGAGGGACAATTCAAGGCAGGTTTTGTTAAAAAGTTAAAACTCAAGGATGGATCAGTACCCATTGTTCATGATCCAGCTGCACCACCAGAAGAAGTAAGTCTCACTTTTTATTTTTTTATGATTATTTGCGAATCGCGTTTGCTCTTCCACAGAAGAGAGGGGGCGGGGTGAGAAGAGCTCATTAGCATGTAAAGAGATATGCACCGAAACGAGTCGCTGTGAACAGAGCTGTTTTTGACAAGGTAAAAAGGGTGTTATTTTACATGACCACTGAGACCATTTCAAGAAAACCCTAAAGAATCATACCAACTTGTGGAAAACGGGCATCCGATGTCCCCTTTGAAGCACAGCAACCACAAAATCAGACTTACTTTAAAAACATTCTGAGGTTAAATACAGATTTAAAATCATAAGAAATAGTTTAATAGCTATGATACTGTTTTTGAAATCAAATATTTGCATAGCTATGACAGGAAACACTGGAATCTAAAAATGCCTTAGAAAAAAACAGTTAATCTTAAAAAAAAAAAATAAAGCATATACATAAACTATATAGGAAACAAAAGTTATCGGATAAGCATGTTATAAACTTCTGAAACATTGATGTTTCATATTTTAGAGCAGTCACTGCAATTTATGAAAGAACTCAATTATAAAAGTTATCGGATAAGCATGTTATAAACTTCTGAAACATTGGTGTTTCATATTTTAGAGCAGTCACTGCAATTTATGAAAGAACTCAATTAAATCTGTATGTGGGAGTGTGTGAAAAAACAAGATGTAACCCCCTTTGTAATCATTAACATTTTCATAAGTAACTAATTTAATTACACATTTTTTTCTTAGTAACTGATTACAATTACTTTTATTTTGTAATTAAATTATGTAATTCCGTTACATGTAACTAGTTACTCCCCAACACTGGTTACAATAGTCTGGAATAATATAAATAGCTCAGTCAACACCTGTCTGTTTTCTTTTAACACACATGCTCTTGTTAGATAAAAGGATGAATGGACGAATATACGGATGGACAGCCAGACAGACTCCCTTGCCAGGCATACTTACAGTATCTTCTAAAGATGTGAAAGTATGTCTGAAACAGTTAAGCATGCATGTTGAGTCATTCATGTCAGAATACATATTTATAGATTTTGTCTGCTGGAGCTGAAGCTGAAAAAAAATCTGCAATATTAAATGTCTAAGTTTAAATCAGCTCTCAAGAGAGGAACCTGCTTGGAAAATATGAGCTCTGAGGAACGATTAATGAGATTCAAAGTGGTTGAAGTGCAAAGAGTTTTAATATTCCTCACATGCATCTCAAATGCTGTTTTCATTAAACCAGGGTTGTTTATTAGACAAAAATTAAATGAGGAAAGATAAATTAACTTAAAAATAATATAACAAAGCTGCAACCATATGAAATATATAAAAAAGTAGAGATTTTGCTAAAGATATTCTTTATTTTTTCTTCATAACCACACTTAGAGGTCGATCGAAATTGGTTTTTACAGATTACGATAACCACTGTAGGTTGGACTGCACTGACCGATAACCGATACTCAAGCTGGCCAGCCATTGACATTTTTTAGATCTGCTTTACAGCACAATCTGAATCTTAATGACTTTATAATGATATGAAAACTTACTGTATACATCTGTTTTAAATCCACATCTGAAGTGCTCTGTGCAGCACACTGTATCATGTGTCAGAACAAACTCCAGCAATCGGTTATTGGTGCCAATTAATCGGCAAAACCGATCAATCGTTCAACCTCTAAAATACCCCTGAAACAGAGAGTTTGTGGATGTGTTAGATATATATATTGGGAGCGTGTCGTCCATTAATGAGTCTATTGATTTGATTGACCTGCATTAGTGGATGTAACAGAGGTTTAGTTTTATGATTAATTAGGGAGAAAATCACCTTGTGAGTCCAGAAAGAAACAGAGGAGGGGGGTAAAGACAGAGTGAAAGAGACGTTTAATGGACTTGGGACATGATTATTGATTAGCTACCCTGCAGCTAAATTAATTTTTCCAATCTAGCATTAATTAACAGAAATTCCCCAGTGAGAGCAGCATGTGTAAGTGGAATGAGAGAGCCTCTGTGCTGAATTGGGGATTTACACACACACACACACATATACATATCTTTCTTCATAGGAAGAAAAAGAGAGAGGGAAAACAGAAAAGTGGCAATATGCTTTTGTTGTTTCATTTGTGGGTCATTCCCATATGGTGACATCCAAAATGTTTGGATTCAGTTTTCTTCTATTATTGTTAATTGCTTATATTGTTTTGTTTTTAAACACTTGTTGCACTAATGCTTTAGTAAAATAAAACAAGTAAAATATTAATTCAGTTGAATTAAAAATAAAAAATGGGACATGGAATTTTTTAAGCACTTAGAAAATTAAAATAATATGCAAAACAAAACATATGAAATAATTTTCATTATTTGAGGGATAGTTCACCCAAAAATGAAAATTCTGTCAATTTTGATGACTCACCCTACTGTCGTTCCAATCCCATAAGACCTTCGTTCATCTTTGGAACACAAATTAAGATATTTTTGATGAAATCCAAGAGCTTTCTGACCCTGTGTAGGCAGCAACGAGACTGTAATGTTCCCAGGCCCAGAAACATAGTAAGGACATCGGTGAAGCAGTCCATGTGACATCCGTGGTACAACCGCAATTTTACAAAGCAATGAGAATACTTTTTGTGCACAAAGAAAACAAAAATAATGACTTTATTCAAAAAATCTTATTTATCAAGAGTACCATGAGGCATGCTCATTTGTTCCTCTACACGTAAACAAAGCTCAGCGCATGCGTTGTTTACTTAGAGGTGCTCTCGATAATGGTGGAAGACGTGATTTGGGGGAGAAGAATTGTACAATAAAGTCATTACTTTTTGTGCTCAAATAAAACAAAAATATTCTCATAGCTTTGTAAAATTGCGGTTGAACCACTGATGTCACATGGACTATTTCTACCTTTCTGGGCCTGGGAACATTGCAGTTGCATTGCTGCCTATGCAGAGTCAGAAAGCTCTCGGATTTCATCAACAATACCTTAATTTGTGTTCTGAAGATGAACGAAGGTCTTGTGGGTTTGGAATGACATGAGGGTGAGTAATTAATGACAGAATTTTCATTTTTGGGTGAACTATCCCTTTAAAAATCAAGAGACATGCTTGTTACCATATTTTGAAAATGACCCTTAATCATCTTCAGAGCCTGAAAGTCTGACTAAGTGATTCTCCTATAAACATTTCACTCTGAAAGAATGAAACCAAGCCCAGCGACACTTACAAAATACACTTCACAGGCAAACACCAGACAGTACAGACAGAGTTACGGTGTCACTGAGAGTTCATCTCTGTCGCTGCAGCCCGGTTACGCCCCTCACTGTGTTCGTCAATAGCTTTTAATTAGTGAGAGTGATTAGAATACGTCCGAGCAAGAAAGAGGGTGAAGCTACTAATTTATCACTCTAGCATGCAGATCAATCACAGTGAGAGTGATTAGTGTTCCTGTCATCCTTCATTACTCTGCTGAAAATTTCTCATTAATCGATCACGTCCCCCTTAAAAAGCATCCACAAAAGAGGTCAGATCTGATGCCCAGGACCCGACCCCACAGGGGAGGGGGAATGGAGAGAAAGAAAAGGAAAGAAGAGAGATAATCAGCATGTCATTTGTATTTCAAATGAGACGTCACATTCAGCTGCAATAAGCAGGATTTTGAGTGATGTGTGTTCAGTTGAGCCTGTGACTCACTGCAGTCTCATATGCACAGGTGATCAATCTCTGATCACTAAAACTCATGCGCTTTAAGAGAAATGAGCTTTAAATGTCACCTGATTCCTATCTATCTGTCTGTCTTGAGTATCAGATACCAGCCTCTTTGGAAAAGCTAGTTAGCTGCACTACAAGCTACATACAAAATATAGTTAATGGGGACATTGGATGCAAAATTCACTTTTACATAGTGTTTGCATATAAATGTGTCTTAGCAGTGTGTGGACACAACCACCTTACAATAATAAGTATCCATTCACTCCTTTTTTTAATTCCCAGTTCACACAGCAGAATACGGTTGTCAGTCCTGTATTTGAGTCCTTAATACGGTTACTTTCACACACAGTATGGTTATTTATGACAACCGTATTCTGTAACCAAACTCTCACCCATAAATTTTCAGGACTCACAAGCATTCTTGGAAAACAGGCGCTGTGTGAACAGAACAGGACTGGACAACTAGATGTCTGTCATGTCATACAGTGCGAGAGAGCCACTCTGCCGCACAAACAAGCATCTAACGTTTTAATTTTGTGGTTTCGGGAATTTACAGTGACGTAGAAATGAGATGTGTGTCATCTTAAAAGTTTTAAGCTATATCCAGTCCACCGGAGCCGCTCCCATCAGTTTTATGTTCTGCGCGCAACTCAAATGCTCCGCTCTCCACCCAAATTTAAAAGCTGCTGTTGGTTAATGAAGGTTTGACGGATGAACTCAAGGCTCAATTGGACTCTCGTCGTGTCAGAAAGTGATAAGATTTTCAGTTTTATGGATGTCGCCATCTTTGATATTACTTCAGTCACTGTTGTTGCTATGGTTACCGGTAAGGAATAGGGGCTTGACTGCTGTTGCACGTTCATACAGACAGTATTCAAGACCCTACTGTAAGCTGCTGTGTGAAGGGGGCATTTCGAGACTCACACCTGTAAGTAAATGCGGTTGTCAATCCCAAAAACTGACAGTGACTACGTTTACATGGACATCAGTAATCTAATTATTTACCTTATTCTGAATAAGACAATATGATTAAGGTGTTTACATGAGTTACTTTTAGAATATTACTTTCATGTTACGTTTTACTTGTTATAGCTCCAGAATTTCACGTGTAAACATATAGTTTGTCTTCGTTATGATGCCATATACAGTTTTGGGTGTCTCATTTTAAATTTACTGAAAGCTTCAAGTGCACTAGTGCAGTTAATTTTTTGTCATGCTATACGTGCAAACAGACGACGGCATTATTGAAGCCATGCTCTTTTGTTTTGTCTTAATCATGTTAAAATCGGAATATTGTTGTCCATGTAAACGTATTCAGTGTGAATGTAGCCAAAGTCTTGTAAGCAGTGCAGGTGTTTTGTAATTGGATGTAAAAGTGAACATAAGAGTCTTAATTTTCTCATAACATCAGCGCCACTGAAGACGCAGTGGATTAGTTTTGTTTTTGATGTTAACGTGCCGCTGAATACATAAAAAGCGGAAGAGAGGGGCAGGGTGAGCAGCAGCTCATTATCATTTAAAGAGACATGCACTGAAACGGGTCGCTATGAACAAAGCTGTTTTTGACAAGGTAAAAGACCAGATTTTCTACTAAAGTAATTGTTGGTACTTTTAGTTAGTTACTTCCCAACACTGGACCTTAGTAAATGGAAACAATCATGAAGTCTTGGAGAACAGATCTCAGCAAGAGAAACCTATAAATGTTCTTTAATAAAGCGGGATAGTTTCTGATCACTGGAAGCAAGTCCTTGTAGCTGTCTTATATTTTGTTCATATACACACAGAGCTGTTCTCATCTAGTCTGTTTCTCTACATCTTCAGGATGCTGCTCTCCGACAGCAAGAGGGAATTCTGGGTAGGTGAGAAATGCAGGTCTGATTGGATATTGATCCAGCTTGGAACATCATCGAGTGACAGCAAACAGCAAATACACTATGATATGTGTCTCTCTCTCTCTCTCTCTCTCTCTCTCGCTCTCTCTCTCTACACAGACACACACTCCCTGCTGCCTATCTGAAACGTGGGAGTCAAACACAATGGGAGTCTTTGATAAGTCCCAAAGCAGAAAATGCTGTCAGTGGAGCATCATTCACAAATGTATTACTCAGACTGTAACCTAAGTCCTTAACTTTTGATTTTATTTTAATCCATTCAGCCATAAATAAATCAGAGAACAGAGAAAGTTTTGAATAATTCTGAGTGATCAGGGCTGACAGCACATACTGTAGATCAATGCTGTTAGTGCTCATTGTTTCCAGATATTTCTCAGACAGGTGGAACTGGCTCTCTGGGGAGAAGAGAGATGCTTTATAAAGATCCTAATATTCCATCATTTCTTTGATTGGAGATTTCTGTTGTGTAATGCTACCCCACGGTATAGAGCAAAACTTGTTTTTTAGCCAGAGAAGCTTTTGGCAGCCTCACAGCTGTCTCAGCTGATCCTCCAAAAAACACACACACAGATTTTTGTTTTATTTTTTGCCATTTTATGGCAAAAAAAATACTGTTTATGGTAAAAATATAGAGAGAGAGAGAGAAATATTCCAGCGCAGGTAGAATTTGGATAATCACCAAGTCAAACCAAACAGACTTTTTGGTAGAAACTATTATAAAAACAGCACATCCTGCAGGTGTCTTCTATAGGTGATTTCCAGACATGAGAGACTTCTTGGCATGTTTGCAACATCAGAGGGGTGCATGTGATCCTCACTGCTGCACAGGAGCTTCAGGCCGCAGGATTTCAATTATCATCACAGACCAGGTTGAGCTAACAGGAACTTCTGACCTCACAAACACATAATAGTACTAACTCTTCAAAGAATCGATGAAACAAAATGTGTAGCATTCTTTAGTGTTTAGTATACCTAGAGGAAAATGTGGTTTGAACCCCAGAGCTCAGACACAACAGAACGGCTTTCAGTATCTCAGAGCAGCCTGATACAGCCTCAGAAAACTGTGTGTGGCTCAAACGCTGTGTGTGTGTGAGAGAGACTCCTATATTTTACAGTACATCGCAGTTCATAGTGTTGAATCACTATAATCTTATATATCTATTCCTCTATCCATTCACCCATCCACCCATCCATTGATCGTTCTGTTTATCTATCTATTAGCGGTATACACAAAAATAACGGTTTGCTATGTACCTCAGTTTTTAAGTCATGGTTCTGTGTGTTTTTGGTCAAGCAGGAAGAAAATAACTAAATATAAAATAGTTTTTTTATTAAACAGTAGTTTCCTCAACAAATTGTGGTGTTCATTCGTGTTTGTTTCATGCTGTAACTAGTAATAAAGAGAAAGAGATGATCGCGTTCACTCACTGAACTGAGGGACCTTGTGATGTCACAACACATCAAAGAGCGCCAAAACAGCAATAACTGTTTGAATTTCCTGATAAAATTGACAGAATTTGAAGGATGAGACTTTGAGGGCATTTACACAACACCATTTTCAACTAAAAACATTTAAATTTATGTTAACGGGTTTCTAAGTCCATGTTTTTGAAAACTATACCATTATCATCTCCGTGTAAACTACAAAAACGTGAATTTGTGAAAATGCTGACATTATGCATATTACATGTTCAGTCTATAGGTATGTGTGCAAACATGTAGTAGAGTACTGATATCACAAAGAGATATCGCCAACTACTGGCCTGGTATGCATAATACAGTATTTTCAGTCATTTTCACAGATCTGTGTAAACATTGTTTTATCAATGTTGCCGTCTATACTAAACTTTTTGAAAACACAAAGAAATATTCTGCAATTTTTATTACATCTGTGTTGTATAAACACACTCTTTGTTTCTTATCAAAAGTAACAAAAATCTTATTGCCATTATTGTACAGGAGGCACACTATAGAATGTCTAGAGAAGTTTTATTCACTCATTAACTGAAACAGCATAGACTAAACAAACGATCTTGGGATTTAAAAACCTATATCGAATCGTTAAAAAGAATGAAGGAGTTTTAACTAGCAGTTCCAGACATGCAGTAGTTAAAGCAGTGCTGTATTTGTTCGGTACACCTGTGTAATAAACCAGTTTTTCGGTACGCTTACGTGTAGAGATACACCCCTACAATCTGCCTGTCTGTCTATCTGTCTACTTTCAAAGCTGTCTCACCAATGTTCAAGCATATTTGTGGTGAGATATATGGTGGCTCAACCTTTAATTAAACTTTGGCTGTCTTGTGTGAGAGGACTCTTGAATTTCTTGATGAAAAGAAAGAGCCAAAGAAGATGAGCAGGCCATGCAGGGTCGGGTCAGAGATTTCCCACTGGCCATAACTTCATTAGAAAATAAAACGATCAGAGCAATAAAAGTGCTTTTTATTTCGAAAGAAGCTTTTATGCTAATCCAATCACTCTCTCAGGGTGCCTGTTGCCCACAGAGATGGGAGGATAGAGATGCGTTTCCATAGCAATTGAAAGGCATTCACGTACACAGCCGTTTGTTGTCTTGGTATTATTCTCAACTAACGGCCTGGAGCAAGTTTTGGGCCCAAACTTACTGTGCATCAGCACGCAGTCTATAAACTCCCCAATCTCTCTCTCATTTGCCCAGCAGTGCTGTGTGTGTGAGTTAACGGTGCTCTGAGGAAGAGCCTCGTCCTGATCTGTGCTGTGCTGTTATTAGGAGAACATTGATCTGATGCCCTTGCCACCACTTCCTGCTGATTTTATCCTTTCCCAGAATCAGAGAACAATTGTTGGTGTGTAAGTGACTGTGTTTGATGGTGAAGGGTGTGGTGACACTTTGCCTGTCCTCACATGCTGTTCTACAATCAACATCCAATTATATTACTTCATTCAATCAAAAGGGAGCTTTTTTTATTTATTATTTATTTATTTGGAAAGTACATTTCTGAAAGATGAAACATTCTGTCATTGTGTCATTTCAAGCTTTGATATTGGTATATATATTGGTATATTTTGGATTTGTGATGGAGGGATGAAGGTGATATCAAGCATGAAAAACACTAATTAGAACTTGTCTACTTTTGTCATTTCCTCTTCATTTAATTTAAATGTAATGTTATTTTTAAGCAAAATAGCATGATATCAATGAGGTAATCAAAACAGATTTAAAATAGAGACATTAAATTATGTTTTTAAATACATTAGACTGAGATTACGAATGGGAAAACTAGTATACATTTATCATGGTGTTTAGGTTTTACTGTTTATTTATTAGATATATATAAAATATGATTTTCTATGGCTGCTATATGGACATGAAAAATGCAATCCTTAATAAAATATTTATTTAAAAAAAGACATCACAATGATCTGATCATCATGAAATTGTTTTTTAATAAAATAAGTTTTATAATTCATTTTGAATTGATCTGTTTGAGTCTCTAAACCATTTTATAACATTTTTTGTGTTGTTATGAACACACATGGTACTCATTCTGCCAGATCATTCTACTTTAAGCCAAGTCAAGTCACCATTAATTCTATAGTGCTTCATACAATACAAATTGTGTCAAAACAGCTTCACAGTGATAAGCAGGGAAAAAAGCAGAAAATCAACAATGGAAACAGTTCAGATTCTGTTTTAAAGCAGCTCTAAAAGACAGTGTCATTATTTAGCTCAAGTCAGTTCAGTGTTGGTTGTATTCATATAGAGCTGCATGATGAATAATATTTTAATTGTGATCATGATTTCTGCTTCTCTCAATTTATTAAAGGGCTCATCGGATGCAAAATTCACTTGCATTGGTAACAAGTCTCCACAAGCTTTCATGGCTGTGGCTGTCAGATGTCAAGAGTTTAAATCCCTCAATCTGAGATACCTTCAACAATAAAGTGGCTCCATAGGGTCCAACTGGGGGATTGTTTAAAGATTGAGTTTTTTTTTTTCATGTATTAAAAAAGAAAATAGTAATAATAATAAATAAAAGAGTACAGCACATCCTAGCTATTTTAAAGGGGTCCTATTATGCTCTTTTACAAAGTCATGATTTTGTTTTGGGGGCGTACTAGAACATGCTCTCATGCTTGGTGGTTTGAAAATCCCATTATTTTTCACCTAATTTACATTATTACCATACCTTTCTCCCCAGCCTGGCACAAACGGCTCAATTAGTTCCGGGTTTGATGAAGGCCCGCCTTCCAAAAAATGAAATGTGTTGTGATTGGTTAGCTGTCCCAGTGCGTTGTGATTGGCGAACAGCTTAGACGGCGTTTCAGTACTGCCCCGCCCCTTGCCAAAACGGCAAGTTCGTCAATATTGACATTTCAATTCAGACCCCGAGAATATTGAACAAGAGGATCGCGCAGAACCTTTGCATGCACGTATATTGCAAGACATACTAAAGTGGTAATGTTGTTGTTGTTGTTTTTTAGATAGGATGTCAACAACAGCTAAAAAATAACTGCATTGACATAAGTGCAACGGTAATATGTATTATGTTTATTGTTCTTTAATTCTGACATTATAACATGAATTGCACTGAAACTGTTATACAGTTGAATTTATTTATACCATAGTCCCACAGACTTAGACTATTTGTGGCCGCATATATATGCAAATTAATTCTCTGCCAGCGGGAGGCGCTGTTGGAGCAGGAGAGATCGAGGTTTCCCCGGTAACTCTGTACACAAAACAGAGCTCTGCTCACAAACACTGCTTTATCAGACATTATATGCAAGATGAAATGAAAATGACATCCAAAATTTTCTGAAAACAGCTGGTTTCCATCAGAAATACAGTGATATAAAAACACCTGCACCGGGTTTCGATTTTGAAACGTGCAGTGCTCAACCAAGCGTTCTCCCCACCCCCCAACCATTCGAATTTCCGTAGGCGGGATTTACAATTTGTGATGTCACAAATACAGGAAAACAACTTTGTAGTCCAAACGAGCCGTTCATTGTAGTTCTTGAAAAGGGATTTTTTTCAAACGAAATTTGGAGTGGACTTTGAGATTTGTAACTTTGTAGATCGTTTTATGCCCAAACATACACACTACTCACTGACTAAAATTCAAAAAGTGAAAAAGCATAATGGGACCCCTTTAAGAGATGGTTGAGGCTTACTAGAAAGCTTTGAAGTGGTACCATCACCAAGAGAATTATGCTTTAAAATCTACAGAAATAGACTACTGATAAAAAGTTTATTAATTTAATTTTACTTTATTTGGGACAATAGGAAACTTGACTCTTCAGCAGTGTCTTACTCTAGAGCAGTGGTTCTCAATTGATTTTTAGTAGTGAACATTAAGAACAAAAACTTTTAAATAAAGTTTTTAAAAATTTACAGCAAAATAACTGATCCATAACACATTTAAATTTAATGAAACATCAAATATAACCTGTTTCAGGTTACTTCGACCGAATTGTAGTGGTCAGTATGAAGTTGTTCACAGATAAGAATTCAGGACGAATATTCAGTTCTCTCATTCCTTTTCTCTCTGTCTCTATTTCTAGAATTCGGCTCTTTCTCTCATGGGTGAGGAAAATTACTCTGCTAATCTACTCTCATAAATTACTTTCCTGATCTAATTAATATTTCACCGGCGAGATCAGCCTGACATCGCACCTTTATCAAACATTAATTATTTAATTGACTGTTAAGGAGAGATGAATGGGGAGTAATTAGCCAACAGACTTGAGAGACCCCCCATAGAGTGAGCTAAGTAGCCCTCACTAACCTGCACAAGCTAATGAGCCCGCGCTAACCTCCGCTAGCTAACGAGCCTTCGCTTGCGGCTTTCCGACAATCTGAGAAAATGTCCACTATTTGCGGTTACAGCCGACCATGTCCCCCATTTCCATTAGCTTTCTGTTTTAAAATCACAGTCTGAAATAAACAGAGTAACTCCACGAGTGGTCCTCGCACCCTAATCATCACCGAAGCTGTTGGTGTTTACAGAGGGATTCTTAGTTTAGATGACATCCCGCCATCTTTTGTTCTTCCTGAGATTGTAGCTTGAAAATGTCTCTGTTTGGAATCCACCAGTAATCTACTCATATCCCGTCTCTGTGTTTCACAACTTTGAAATCCTCCTCTGCTGCACTTTAGCATCACAGTGACGGGGTTGTCCTGCTGTCATGCTAACTCACTTCAGCAAGAACAGATGCAGAACAGTTTAGAGGCAGACGTTTACTCAGTCAGTCACAGAAGAGTCTTTAAGACACAAACAAGCATTTACTTAGCAATCCAAAACAGGACATATGACATGTATTGATTTTATATAAAACTAATTATAATTACTACAGATTTAACATAACCCTCACCATTTCTTTCTTACTTCAATATTTTATGTATTTATTTGTTTTGTTTTGTTTTTTTTCTGTGTGATCCATGTGATTCTTTTTTATTTTAAATGTCACATATCTAAAAAAAAATTAGTGAATCTTCATTAGACATAGTGAATTAATCAGCATATACAGTACAAACTAAATTGAAAAATAAGGATTGATTGATTTGCTGGTTAATAGAAGCTGTCCCCACAGAGCTTCTGAGCACTACTTTTTATATAATATGTAATTAAATGAAAAATGAAAGAGTGAAAATATTTCCTTTTTTTAGAGTGACCTTCATATAACAAACAGAAAAAAATATGCATACAAAACAAAAAGTCTAGGCTATATGCTGGTAACACATTATCTAGCATTTCTTTCTGATAACACTATTATAAAGACAGAAATGGGTGGAGGAGAGCCTCCGGTGAGTGGTGGTTAATATTGCAGACCTCTGAGGCCACAGATAGCACTTTAAACAACGGCCTGACATCCGAGACCTCCCCACACATCACTCTCACACATAAGACAGAGAAGGAGAAAACTAGAGAACAAAGGGTGCGATAAAGACAGAAATCCTTAGTTATCATGATTATGCTCTCACTGTATATCATGTCCTACCTAACCACTGCATAGCTGTAAAATCAGTCTACATCTGACAAAACAAATTAATATAGTACAAATCACTGAAAATCTGTTATTTTATTTTATTAAATCTTTATTTTATTTTGATTATTTAGGTTATTTAATTTTATATTATTATATTTGTTTTGTTAATTTTATTTTATTTTACTTTAAAATACTGAAAAAAATCTATATTTTGAAAAAATGTAAACTTAAAATTCATTACATAAAATATTCAAAATGTTGATATTTTTTTTTCTTTTTTGTTTAGTAATTGAAAATGGAAAAAAAAAGAAGAAGCTGTAGATGGATTATATGTGACTAGTTGTTTCATTGTTCCTATTGCATCAGTGGAGGTGTAAGTTTGGCCTGGATGTAGAAGCGGTCACAAAGTTACACACATGCAGCCATGGTTTATTATGAATTTAGACACCTGGCAGTTGAGCAGAACACTCCAACTGAGAGCTTCCCTTAAATAAAATGGCATCCATTATTATTCATTATCTCTGAAATATGTTTTTGAGTCATGAGAAGCCATTTTATCAATGTCAGACAGAAACCCTCTTGCATGCTTTTCTTTTTTTATTTTTTCTTTATTCAATTACACGCACTCTCCCTCTCTTTCAAAGGTCAATTTAGCTGTCTCTTTTTAGCCCAGTGATCTCCCTCTCCCTTTCTGTCTCACACACAGGGGTTAATTTCCTGCTCTCACCTGTCTCTCTCTGTGGGGCTGCAATAATGCCCCTGTCCACTTATCTTAATTACGTGTCAGTGAGCGTATCTGTGTGACAGTGAGGAGTGTGTTTGTGAGTTTATATATGTGTGTGTGTGTGCACACTCAGGTGCAATTGTGTGTTGCATTTATTGAATTTGGGACCTTTAATCTCCTCATCAGGATGGACTCGGAGTCTGTCAGGACCACTGTCGAAGAGAAGACATTCTCTCTCTCACTCTTTCTTTCTCTGTCTGCCTGTAAAAGAAGTCTTACTGCCTCTGACAGCTGTAAAACTTTATTTGAAAATCATTTAAACTAAAACAGAATGTTTTAAAGTTCCAAATTGAAAACAATCATTTAATTGTAAAGCTGCATCCAAAAATGGCCATCAGTGTTAGTCTGGTATAATACTGAATCCCTGATCTCATAATCTTGAAGGCAGAATATGTTGATGATTTATTGTTCTTTGGCTTTTTGGGACTCAACATCCATCTGACAAGACTTTCTGCACTAAGCCTTCTAATCTCATCTAATCTAATCTAATCTAATCTATTCTAATCTAATCTAATCCTGCAGGTCTACAGTCAAAACGCTGACCCTGTCCGACCTTAACCAGCTTTCACTGGAAGTAGTTTTCTCAGTCATCTAGTTGTTGTATTATGGGAAAGCCAAAATCAGCACTCAAAGGAATTTGACTTTCTGCAAGGTGTTCTATAGGCAGATTGGAAAACAACTGATTTTGTGGGAGACTGCAGATCTTATTGTTTTTGGCCTAAAAGCACATGTTTTTTGGGGGGTGGGGGGGAACTAATGTTTAAGTGTATAAAATCAGCTCAGAGTGTCAGATATGTCAATATGACTCAGTTACACTGAAACTTGTATAGAAACAGGGTTAGTTATATGTAAGATTGTTATAAATTTCATATAAGTTTAAGATTAGATTCTATTTCATATACAGGTGCATCTCAATAAATTAGAATGTCGTGGAAAAGTTCATTTATTTCAGTAATTCAACTCAAATTGTGAAACTCCTGTATTAAATAAATTCAGTGCACACAGACTGAAGTAGTTTAAGTCTTTGGTTCTTTTAATTGTGATGATTTAGGCTCACATTTAACAAAAACCCACCAATTCACTGTCTCAACAAATTAGAATACTTCATAAGACCAATAAAAAAAACATTTTTAGTGAATTGTTGGCCTTCTGGAAAGTATGTTCATTTACTGTATATGTACTCAATACTTGGTAGGGGCTCCTTTTGCTTTAATTACTGCCTCAATTCGGCGTGGCATGGAGGTGATCAGTTTGTGGCACTGCTGAGGTGGTATGGAAGCCCAGGTTGCTTTGATAGCGGCCTTCAGGTCATCTGCATTGTTGGGTCTGGTGTCTCTCATCTTCCTCTTGACAATACCCCATAGATTCTCTATGGGGTTCAGGTCAGGTGAGTTTGCTGGCCAATCAAGCACAGTAACACCATGGTCATTGAACCAGTTTTTGGTACCTTTGGCAGTGTGGGCAGGTGCCAAATCCTGCTAGAAAATGAAATCAGCATCTCCATAAAGCTGGTCAGCAGAAGGAAGCATGAAGTGCTCTAAAATTTCCTGGTAGATGGCTGCGTTGACTGTGGACTTCAGAAAACACAGTGGACCAACACCAGCAGATGACATGGCAGCCCAAATCATCACTGACTGTGGAAACTTCACACTGGACTTCAAGCAACATGGATTCTGTGCCTCTCCACTCTTCCTCCAGACTCTGGGACCTTGATTTCCAAATGAAATGCAAAATTTACTTTCATCTGAAAAGAGGACTTTGGACCACTGAGCAACAGTCCAGTTCTTTTTCTCCACAGCCCAGGTAAGACGCTTCTGACGTTGTCTCTGGTTCAGAAGTGGCTTGGTAGCCCTTTTCCTGAAGACATCTGAGCGTGGTGACTCTTGATGCACTGACTCCAGCTTCAGTCCACTCCTTGTGAAGCTCTCACAAGTGTTTGAATCAGCTTTGCTTGACAGTATTCTCAAGCTTGCAGTCATTCCTGTTGCTTGTGCACCTTTTCCTACCCAAATTCTTCCTTCCAGTCAACTTTGCATTTAATATGCTTTGATACAGCACTCTGTAAACAGCCATACCTTTCAGTAATGACTTACCCTCTTTGTGGAGGGTGTCAATGATCGTCTTCTGGATCATTGCCAAGTCAGCAGTCTTCTCCATTATTGTGGTTTCAAAGAACAAGAGATACCCGGAATTTATACTGTAGAGATGGTCATTAATTGAAACTCAAATGTAAATATTCTAATATTTTGAGATACTGATTTTTGACTTTCATGAGCTGTAAGCTCTAATCATCAAAATTAAAACAAAAAAACTTTTGAAATGTTTTACTTTACATGCAGTGAATCTAAAACATATGAAAGTTTCACTTTTTGAAATAACTTACAAGAAAAAATGAATTTTTTCACGACATTCTAATTTATTGAGATGCACCTGTATATGGAAACCCCAGAAGGAATGTGAACACTTGCAAAATTAAAGAAAAATGTAGAAGTAATTAAATGAATAAAATTTAAAATTAAATTAATTTAATAATTTATATAATTTAATAATAATAATATTGTTCAAAATTTAAAAAATAAAAGTTTCTTATTGTCAAATATTTGTGGAACATGTTAATATGATTAAATATAATGTATGAAATGTAATGACAATTATACGTGTCTAATCGTGTTCAAATGTGTTTTGGGACATCTCTAGTATGTTCATAGTTCATTAGAGATATAAAGAATTTGCTTAGGTGAGTGTTTTTGGTTTCACTGAATCTGTTTTATGGGAAATTCTATGGAAGTATTTGTATGAAATATATTAATGTATTATGTACAGAGTAAGAGAGCAAGTCTCTATGCAAAGTTAATATATCAATATTTTGTCATTATGTGAATGCTGATTGTATGATATTCTCACAATTCCTCTGCCCAAACTGATATAATCTGCCCTTTCTTATTTTTACTCTCATCCTACCAGGCTATTTTTATCTCACTTTGTCCACTAGAGGGGGCTGGTTGCTAACAAGTAGAAGTCGGGGTTGATTGTCAGTGTCAATACATAAAAACATACTTAGAAATAGTGTGGATAGACAATTGTTTTACATTTGATAATTCAAAGAGGTTTATCTTCACATATTCCCTTGTATAAAAAAAACAAGTGTGCATAATTGTATTGAACATACAGGTGCAGTGTACTTCAAATCTTTAAAGTATTTTTTTTTTAACTGTAAATATATATTAATGAAATAAATGCCCACTTAAGTGTACTTTAAGTACACTTTCATGACCATGTTTTGTTTATGGTTTCAAATAACTTCAGAAAGACAGTAATAAACTTTGCCTAGAAATGTAGTCCTACTCATTTAATCTTTAGGAAAGAATTTCAAAAGGTGAAATTGAAACCTCCTAATTTTGCATGTACCAAATTAGAGAGAGAGTCAGGGTTGTTTAGTTGAAAAATGAATCATCATTTCTCTGAGTTGCACCTGGTGTGAACATCTGATGCTGAGTAATGAGCATGAAGCTGCCAGTCAGACAGGAAGAAACCCAGCGGCTAACCAACAGTTCAAGCAATATCCAGAGCTGACAGAAAAACTGCGTCAGAATCTAAACATCTGTTTGCTTGCTGTCCTTCATCTGCAACTAAACAGTGAGAGATAGCATAGGCTATTTCATTTTTATATTTGAAATGCGAGTAGAAATGTTTCCTAAATTATAAGCAAAATGATTATTGTTTCTTCAAGAAAATCATCCTAGAAATACATTTACTAATGGCCATGCATTTTTATCAATCGTACACTTTTTTAATCAGTTGTACTGAGTGCTGGGTAAATTATTATATCTGGAATAAATAATCAGATTCCAAAAATGTAGTACTTGTAATTAGATTATATTACATTTTAAAATGCTGGTAATTAGATTACAGTTACTTTTTATAGATTGCATGATTACAATCACACAATTGCAGTAAATTATCTTTTAAATTTTCCCATCTAAAAACATTCTACTGTGTGTCATATTGTTTAGCTTTGAATATTCACAATATAGAATGTAAATGTAAATTCATTTGCATTCCATGCTTCTGAATTTGGAGACAAAAGCACCTCTCAGTCAATTATACCATGTATGAGACAGATAATAACACAAGTTAAAGCTGATGTATAACTGACAAAAATATTTATAACCTGCCAGACTTTGACCAGATCATTGCTGTTTTCATGTTTATTAATGTTCACATGATGCAGTGATTCCTAAACTTTTTTGAAACCCCTTTGAAGTTAATATTTAAAAAAAAAAAAAAAAAAAATGTAACAGCACATTCACATTCAAAGACCTCTGATACCAATTAATGGTCACACTGACATGCAGGTAAACAAAATATTTGTAAAAATGTCATTTATTTTATTCATTTTAATTTCACATTTTAATGATTTAATTGATTATTAGCTTTTCATCAACTCATATGGAATGGGATTTTTATCATGTAATTTGTAATCAGTTGTATACTACAGTTTGTAAGTAATCTATCTAGCACTGGCCATACATTTGAACATCAAGTTCTTTCACAGCCTCCAAGCGTCTGTGAAACTCCTGATCTCCACTAGATGTCACCATGCTAACATAAACTACATCTGTGGTGCTCTGGCACTGCTTAGTCCGGATTTCCTATTGGAACGGACCATTCTTGGATCACAGTTGTCCTTAGCATCCTGCTACATCTCTTCCAATACTGTGTCAACTCTGAATTCCATTAGAGCACAGTAACTTTAATTCAATAAATTCACATTAACTCATTATTCACTCAGTATTATAAGGGTTGAGGCTGTACTAGTGGAACAGCCGTTTATTCAGGTGTTTCTTGATTATTGTCAGTTGCTCAGGTGGAGTTTGGAGGGTCATTTAACCATTTACGACATGTAAATTGCTGCTATTCCATTTTCTCTGAAATAAAAATGGACTACAAAAGTGTTTGATATGATTTGTGCATGACCTCAGTCTTCTGTGGTCATTTGCCTGGAAGAGGTAAAGACCAAAATGAAAGATTTTTTTTTTTTTTTTTTTTATTCCCTGCATCTCTAAAAATCTCAAGTGTGTGTGTGTGTGTGTGTGTGTTTCTATACTTGCACATATTTGAGGAGGAAAAAAACACCTGTTTTATTCAGAGGCCCAAACTGTACAATAATATGCAATTTGGTGCAGCTGCTGATATTTATATGGCCAAAAAGTAGGATTACATTCTGATAATAACTTGCGATGTAAATCAATGCAATCTTCAAAACCGTATATCAGACTACTTACATAAAATGCACAGGAATATAAGCTGTCACACTATATCTTCCAGTGATACTAATAAGTGTTAGTAAGATGATATGATGTCTAAATGTTTTTATGATAGACTGATGAATCATATTTTATATTCACATTTTAACATTTTTCTTTAAAAAAATTTTCTTAAAAAAATTATTCTTGAAGTTATACTTAATAAAAATAAAGATTTTACAGCAAAAAGACAGATGAACCCTGGCCTGAGGGTGGACATTCTTAGAATGATACTAAAATTCCTTTTACTTTCTTACAAAATATGAACTATAAATCAGACAACTGATTGCACACAACAGGTTTTTCACCAAAATGTTGATCTTGTTGATAATTTAGAGGCCTACAGAAGAGGATACAGAGGGCTTTAGAGGGTTCAGATTGTAGATCATCAAGGGAAGATAAAGCTACTTTGTGCTTTAATGGTATTTTTATCCTTGACAAATTAAGACAATATGAACTTCATGAAATGCATCTTTCATTCACTCCATAAAATTATTTTAGTTACATTGGGTAAAACAGAGTATTACTGAATGACAAACTGATTCTCATGTTCTCAAGCTGATCGCGCTTGTCACCGCATTGGAAAATCTGCAGCACTGTTGCTATAATTAGTATATTAGAATCTCGCTCACTATGTCATGCACTGTTCCAACACTACTACAGACACAACACCTCACACACACATAGTGAAACCGACTCCAGCCTGTTGGGTCTGGTTGAAACTTCCCACACCAGGAGTAACATGTCAAGCATAAACACTCACACACAAATTCATTACAGACACTAAATAACATGTATATATATACAGGTTCTGAAGGTGACAAGAAGTCTTAACATGGTAGTCTTGACAGAGGTCAGAGGTCAGTCTCCAAATGCTCATTTAGGCCATGATCAAATCATGTACATCTAAAGCAATTCAAAACCCCTGTTATCTCCCCATGTTTAAGCACATACACATACACAAACACACTGTCAAAGGTCAAAGCCAGCCCAGCGGCTAAGATCTCTCATTTCCTTCACAAGCTTTTTGAAAAGCCACCACCCCCTACACTTTCAAATCCCTTCCTTAAATCAGACACAGATGGCCACACACCCATCTCCTGTCCACCAATCACAGCAGAGGCGGGAGGAGACTCCACCTCCCGCTGTACAGAGAAGCCTGAAGGGTGACCGAGTGCATGTGGAGATGAAACTGCCCCTCTGTGCTGTAAATATGACACGCATGACAGTCATAACAAACATGCGCACCTATACACACATGACAGGGATCAGCTGCAAGGATGGATACGGCTGCTCTTACGTAGTTTAGAGCAGTAACTCTGAAAAAGTGCCTTGGAAGGTAGTTGGTATAAAGTACAATACACCATGTAAGGTAAAAAAAAACATACTGTGTATATATATATATATATATATATATATATATATATATAAAATTAAGTGCGTTATTTTGTGATGTTTATTGTGCAGAGACAACTATAAGTAAGCCATTCATAAGTCAGCTATCCAAAAAATGTAAATAGTGTGGATGTGTAGTGGCATTAAAACGTCACTGTGTGTGTTTGAGCAGTCTGACATGCAAAAGGAATGCTTGAGAAACCTGTCTGAAAGCAATCGTATCCTTTGCTGTTTAATTTAGTGCCATTAGTGGTGCACAAATCACGCACCAACAGCTTTAAGGCAATTAGTGATCTAGAAACACAGCACTGTTTGTCTCCTCAAGTAGTTGAGGTTTCTAGGAGGCTGGTTTTGTGCCAGAGAAAAGAAATACAACAGGTCATTGTGGGTTTAATGTATCAGATATAAAGTCACATGCATAAAATAAAGTTATATAGCACTGCAATTCTGTGTTGCAGTTACAGGAAATAGTGTTGAAATCCTGAAAAATAAAAATTGTTAGAGAAATAAAATTGTAATTGCCCTAACATAACATCTGTCATTAAAAAATAAATTTCAGGATTACAGAAGTTTAAAGAGCTGAATGTTGTTCAAAGTTCTCCATTTTAATTGGTTAAATATATATTATCCTTTAAATCCAGGAAATGTATGTGTGTGTATATATATATATATATATATATATATATATATATATATATATATATATATTTTTTTTTTTTTTTTTTCCCACTCTCAATTTATACACGATTAAATGTTTTAGAACTGGCATAGCTAGAAAAACATATATTCTTTATAAAATGCCCATAACATTTTAAGATTTTATTAATTCACGTAACTTTTCCAGGTAACACTTTTAAAATGAAGCTACCTCAAGTTTCCAAGACCACAGGAATCCTGGTTCTTCATTAAAAAATAAACAAAAAATTGTTCAGTAGGAGAATTAAAATGAGAAACAGCTTGATTTTTAGTTGGCTTAGCTTATATTAAAGCTTGTTTTTTCTTCTGTTAAATTACTTCGTCATCATAAGGCCCTAGAATAGAAGACCACTGGTTATGAACCACTGCTTTACATCATTTTTATTTTTGCACATAAAGCAGAGGATGAGACAGTCTGGCTGATACACTCATCTCATATCACATCTCATTACACATTTGGGGCTAGAACCTGTTTTTCAGTCAGTATTTACTGTGCTCAGTATACGTGTTGATGGGTATTTAGCGATCATTGTTGGCCTTGATCATTGTGAGTGCTGAGAATATCCTTTCAACTCACAGTACATCATCAGGGGCCAGCACGTTCTTTCATTTGGTGGAAAATATGTGTGCAACTGAATTAGGCATTTAAATGGGATGTGTTATACTACATTCTGTACTATCTAGAGCATGTCACATGCTTCTCACTCCACATGTCTCCCCTTAGTAACAGAAAAAAAGAGCACAACTTCTCTGTGTGTCTCTGGTCAGTGTCATGGTGACAGTTATGGTCCTGTAGACGGCTATCTGTCTGTTGTAATAAATGCATATCTCTCAAACTGTACTTGATATTTCTGTTGTACTGATGGTCTTGTGATGCAGGGTTGGTGATTTTAAGGCTCAAATGATTCTACCATAAAGTAGCTCTCTACTGTGTTCATGTTTTTACTTGCATCTGACCTCGATGGACTGAACAGAAGCAATGAACTGGAAAAGATTTCCATGCAATTTTCCAGCCAGAGCAATCTCAATTTGGCAAGCTGTTTCAAACTCACCAAACAAACTCGAACACCAGTTCGTTCTTCAGTTTCACTTGAAGTAATATCAGGGCCTTTAATCTGTATTCAGTGGTGGTTTGAACCAAACTAAACAGCAGTGACCTCTCATCAAAAATCCAGCTCATATATAACCTCAGCTCTTGGAGGAATCATCCAGTACCATCAGAAGCATACAATAGCTTCTTACATGAAAATGAATTTCTAATACAACCAGATAAAAAGAGGCTTTTCAAATTGTGATGTTCTTCTGCTAACGAATTCTGGAAATGAATTTTAGATAAGCAGAAGGGATATTAGAATGTGCTAATACAAGTTTAGCCAAGCCTAATGAAATCAGAGCAAGCCATCCACCCCACTGATGGCCATGACCGTATCCACAGTTCAGTATTAATCACATTATTTTGTTAAAATACTGCTCCACCCATCTCCGCTGCTGATGTAAATATTTGGTTTGTGTACAGAAAAATAGGCTTCTGTTGATCATAAGTGGTACTGAAACAGGAGGAGATACAGGCGGTTTTCCTCGTGAACTGCAGGGGATGTTTTGAGAGGGACTTGTAAAGAGAAGAAGTTCAGTGTGGATAAACAAGCCTGTGGGCTAGTTTGCTTGTGTTGTGGGGTTGTGGGTTAAAGTTCCCACCTCTGATCTGTTCAAACAGAGACAGGTCATTCTACATCTGCAGTAGTGAAAAAGATAGAGATAGAGGGAGAGGATTTGTGAAGGAACATGCTGGTTCTGTGAAATAAGGAAAATATACACTCTCAGAACAAAAAAAAAAGATGTTTTGATACTTGAATTGTTGAAATGGACTGTTTTGTCCATATGATGAATGTCAGTAAGGACCAAAACAACACTATAGACCTTTCATTGATTGGACAAAAAACCCATTTTCTTTTGTGTTCCACAGAAGTCATAGGTTTGGAATGATATAAGAGTGAAAATTAAATTAAAATAAAAATTCAAATTCAAAACATCCCTTTTTAAAATAGTTTAATTGTCTATGGAAATGGCTCCAAGCTATCTAATCTAAATATCTATAAATTTGCAAATTTATGGTAATATTTTTGGGGGCATTGCTCATTGTGAATGGCATAGTTCACACAGAAGTCACTTTAAAACCAAGCAGCTTTCTGTTGGTCAATGCCACAAATATACATGACAAAATTAAACCCATTACTAAATCTTATGCCTAAATTCCCAATTGACTGTTTGCAAAGAGCTTGATTGACAGGTGATCTGACCAATCATAACGCCAAATCCGCCATCTTTCCCGACAAACAAATCAGACAGGAGAGTAGATTAACTTTGGTGGATTTAAACGTGAAAAATTGTGTGTATTGGTATCTTTCCGCAGTTTAAATAAAATACATTATGATGTTCATTCATGTTTATTTTGTGCTTTAAGTAAATATGAAAAGACGATCAGTTCATGTGTGCCGCTTGAACTGAGGCAGTACAGTATTCTGTCACGACACATTGAAGAGCCACAAAACGGTATTTATTGTTTGAATTTCTTTCTTTCTTTTTTTCTTTTTTAAATTAAAGCTGTTTCAAACTAGAAGTAACCTGCTTCGTCTTGTCTGTCAGGGTGTGGTCAGTTTCCTCTTTGCTCTGCGATGTATTTATTACTGCGTGAGAACATGCTGTACTGTGAGAGCAGCCTGGCTTGTCAGACATAGCAACAGTATCTAAGGAGGGCGAGTTTTTGCGAAGGGTCAACTGCACAGATTTCTATTGAAATGACTGGATTACGCCCACAAAAATTTACTGCCAAACAACAGTAAATCTGACTGCACCTTAAACCTACTACAGCGCTACCCAAAGACACAAATTATGTTATCATTATGTGGTTTTGGCAATTCTTGACTTTGACTCATCAAATAATTATTGTTTGCCAAGAAAATAATTCACCTGTTAAGTCTCATGGGTGTGTCTGATTCTGATAAAGCTGTGCTCATGATCTTTGAACCCTGAAAGATGATGAAAGCAGAATATAAATTATGCCAGTATCTGTTTTGAAAGAGAGAGTGCAAGAAAAAGAGAAAGGTTAGCATATGAATAATTTATATATGCACTGAATGAATAATGGAAGTGCTTATTTTGAGCTGAGCTAACTCTCCAACTTACTATAAGAGCAGTGTTTAAAATGTTATTTCACCTTTGAATCGAATTGATTTGCACGTGGATCATGGTATCAATAATGATTTCATACATACCTGTAGCGCATGACTAGAGATTTGAGAGATTCCACTTGTATTGATTTCCACTCCTATTTAAAGTTGGAATGCTTTAGAGGGGAGTTTCCTGGAATTTCAGCTTTTCCATCACTTCTGTTGCATTCTTCAGACCCTCAAAATGTAATAAAAAAATATGGAATGTAAATAAACAGTCACATCTAGATGTTTGGTAGGTGCTTTCTTTAAGAATGTTTCATCAAAACTGATCTCATGGGTGTGATATACAGGAACACACCAGGGGACTTCTATGGAAATATCAGATCCTGTAACAAATCCTGATCCTTGCTGTCTAGCATAAAGACATGCCTGCTATGTAAAGGTGAACCTTTGGTCCTTTGTAAACTGCAGGTCACACAAATGGTTCAGTTATTTCACAATATACAGTTTGGAATTCTGTGGTGAAGTTCAGTCTCTGCAAATTGAACTTTTAATTAATCTAAATGTGCAAAGTTTGGAATCTCAAGTGATTAATGTGTTATGCTGTTTATACAAACAGATTCTGCAAAGAGCTTCATTGGTTAAGGATTTGTGGCCACTATCTGTGTTTGCATGCTTGTGCACACCAGAAATATTCATATAAACAGAACAAGTGGCTTACCAAGACTTATTATCATATTCTTCTTTCATTTCAGTGTTCTTTCAAATGGCAGTCTCTGATTCAGTATGAAGGAATTTGTTCTCTTTACTGCCATGACTGGAGCCCATGCTTATTAACAAAAGACTAATTAATCTCTGCTGGTGTAGCACAGCAATTTCACATGCTGTCAACTGGAAATGAAAGAAAGGGAGACAGCAGAATATGGTGAGTACAAGACACACAGATATTAAATACATCTAAACATTTTTCAGTTTATTTAACCAGCAAACTTACATTAAAAAATAAAAAAGTCTTAATAAGAAGGATGTAAAAGTATGAAGAAACTGTACTTAAGTTAAAGTACAGATACTATGTCAATATATTACTCAATTAAAAGTCGTAGCCGATACATAGGCCTAATACTTGAGTTAAAGTCAAAAGTATCCACATTCATCTTAAATATTTACTAAGTACTTAAATATCTTATTTTTTTCCTTCTCAATTTAATATATTTTCTTTTAAGAATGTTTAGATATGTTTACTTGAAAACAAAAAGTTAGAGTTTTCAACAACTTTAAAAGTTCAAGTTACTTACTGTCTTGATCTTTTCCCCTCATTATCATTTAAATTACAGTAAAACTGCAAATAATATTTAGCTTAAGCTTTAAAAGGTCCCGGTGAGGTTTTAACATCACGGTCAAAGTCGTAACTCCTTGTGTCCTTGTAACTGGAGACTGTTGCACCACATAGCCCTCGTGGGGCCGTGCAGCAGTTGTGCGCATGTGCAGCAGGGATTCTATCAAAGTCAGCGGATGGAAAACTCGCACCACACATCCACGAATCCACGGAGCCATTCAGAGCTCTCAATGCTGCTCAGTGAATCGGGGACGCACACCGTAGACGGATAGCGCGAATTTACAACCGGAGCTGGTGAATGAAAAGCGCAGGTATGTGTTTCGCGGGCGTATTTGCAAGCGAATTGTGTGGACAACATGGTCCTATTGGAGAGAGAGGGGGTCCATTTAACTGTGCGTCTTGAGCTTTAACACAATGAATTAACCTGAACTCTGGAGGCTGCAAGCAGCACTCTCTTTGTGATAGCCTCTCAATGTTTCAGGTCAGTTACATCATTCGCGATGTCGCAGTACGCGCAGATTTGCAGATTGAGACACTGTGCCGATTTGAGACAGATTGGTGGGTGAATTCGAGGTTTGTAACCCACTATCATGGGAAAAGACCCTTCTCTTAAAACTAAGAAGCGGATCTCCATTGTCACGTTGGTCGCCCTTTGAATCTATCGCTACGCGCGTGTCACGCGCTCATGTGCTCAATGAAGGAGTGATGATACAAGAGGAAAAAAGTAAAACTAAAAAAAAAGAATAATAGTTATTAAAACATCCGTTGTTTTATCATTTTGAATCATTTTTATTATTTATTTGAATATTGAGGATTATTCTGAGGTATGAGGAAATTATGTCTGGACCAAAACCTGATGAGATGCCTACCTAAAATATTTAGCAATACAGTCCTGTGCAGTGTTTTAGGGTATATGGTGCCCTAAAATTCCATCTAGGCAAGCATCTAAAAGGTTTTTGAGACATTATTGAGTAGCTTTCTTTTCAGAGAAAATTTCTACAGTCCTACTCAACTCACCAAGCAACTTGTAGATGGAAAGTGATTAAGGGAAAACACTGATGGCCTGACTTTAGAAACCCGCTACTTGCGTTAAGCTAAATTATAGATCTTCTTGCATCCGTGAGAGGAAACCAACATTTTGAACAAACAAATAAAAAGTTCTAAGCAAACTCCACTTCGCTTGTATATTTGGGTCTGAAACGCCAAAACTAAAATACTAACTAACTGTATGAAAGTAATTTTTATATAGACCATGGATTACTTTAGAGAGAATCTGATTTAGTTTATAAGCTTTTTATTGCAGGTGAAAGTTTCAACGTCTATGATGTTGCATCATGAGCTTATTGGTATCATCAAGGTTAAATGTAGGTAACCCCAGATTGAATCACATAGATCCTTACTCAATGTAGGGCTAGCATGAGAAGAACAGTGGCTGGTAAAGAGATGTCAGAGAGGTCAGACTGTGTTATGGAGTACAAATTGGTGCCACTTAAGACTCTCTGTGGTACAAGATACAGGTATTTGCATGCCAGAAACCTGATATGAATTTATTGAGTCTATGTAAAGTGGATTCAGGCATAAGATGCGCACCAATTCCCCTAACGCTGTATCTAAAAACAGTACTTTACAAAAGAGCAACTTATACATCTTATCAGTAGTAGCGTTCTGATGCAACCTCATGTTCAACTTTTTCCCTCATTGAGAGTCTGATGATAATCTCCCATCAATGAAACTGGCTCTGCAATGTTTTGCAGTAATGTTTGCTTAAAAGTCCATTTGACTGTGGTGTTTTTGTGTTGTTTGATGTCCATTTCACTGACGTAACATTCAGCATGATTTGACGTAAAGTTCAGCAGTCACGTCTGATTTGTAATTGATCAAAAATTCACACAAGGACAAATGTTGAGGTTGTGGAAGGGAGGGGAACGAGTTCGGCAATTCACAGGGGTCACAAGACCGATAAAGAGCACACAGTTGAATTGATTTGTGTAAGGTGCCAAACTCTTCATCTAGCACACAGTTATAGCTATTATATTTCTTTACAGGTATTGTTTAGTGATGTTTGTTGCTAAGACAACCACAAACTAATTATAGTTTCGTTCTGTGATAATTTGGTAGATCTACACGTATAGTGTCACAGGCGGTGTTCAGTAGTGGTTTGTGTGTGCGTATGATTGTGTCCTTGTATGAGGTGGCAATTGAATATGACAGAAAGGTCATTCTATTGTTGGATAGCTATGCTGCAAACTCACTGTTGCATGTAAGAGATTTTGACTGCGTCCACTCTTTGAGTCGATGGTTGTGACATTCAGTCTTGGCTGTGCTAGTGAGTGTATTGAGTAACTTAAAGGTTGTGGTTTGATGAAAAAAAAAATTCAGGATGAAATATTTGAGGGATATATTATGAGCTTAAAGACAAGACTCCACGCATTAATTAGAGGGTGAGAAGTCAAGTTGGAGAATGGAAAGCAGGAAATTTGAATGAGAATGGAGGGCAAGAAAGGTGTGTATGGCTTGGGGCAAGTCTGTCTGGCTATTCCACTGTTCTCTTGGTGATAAATCCTATTTCTTTTGAAATGCGAACACACACTTGTCAACGTCGTTAAAGCAGTGGTTCTCAATCTATTTGACTCTAAAGCCCCCCACTGTCCCTAACAATATTCGTAAGCCACATGACTTTTCACATTGTTTGTGATTTACTGGATAAGAGTTTTATACACTTTATTTTAAGGTGTCCTTGTTACAGTGTAATTATACATTTAAGTACTGAGTAATATTAATTAACTACATGTACTTACTGTATGGTTAAGGTTAGAATTAGGGTTCAGTTTAGGGTTACTTGCATGTAATTTTGCATAATTTAGTGTTTATAATTTTTTTAACATTATTGTTTACACATTTATTGTATAGTTAGTACATGTAACATATGTAACAAGGACACATTAAAATAAAGTGTTACCAAAATTTTTCAGTGCATTTTTACATGTCATTTCAATGAAGAGAAACTTAAATATGTTCATTCTGTTCCTCACACAAAGCTATTGTATGGCTCAAGAAAACTTGAAATATATCAGGGAGTACTTTTATGAAAGTCTTTGTAGCATTTTTGATTTGAAGTTTAAAGCTTCAGTCCCCATTTATTATCATTGTCAAAGTAATTTTTATAATTGGGTTAAAATATAGCTTTAACTCGCAGCCTCTCCTCACATGTAAACGTTTAGTGTGCATTAGTCAAATGTTTCCTCGTCAGAGCCCTGAGGAGACAGATGTTGTGAAGTTAGAAACCAATGAATGACGGAGGAGTGTTTAAACCCACCCCTCAGGCCTTAAGACTTTTAGAAGGCAAGTGATGTTAATGTCTTTGTGTATGTGTAAGTGCCTGTTAAATAGATTTTTTGTGGTTATTCCTTATTTGTTACTGTGTGTGTTACTTGTTTCACTGTTAATAATTGATCAGGGTCATAAGAATGGTTCTCTGTGAATTAAGTAATTGTGGGCCCACTTTTAGATTTCCATCAGGTGTTATACAGAGCATTTAACTATTTTTAGCGGCAAATAACTGGTTTGTGTGTGTGTACTTTGGTTGTGTGTATGAATGAATAAAGTCATTCAATACCATCCTTACTGCTTTGCTGAGAGTTAGAGAAGAGGGACTGCGAAAAATGCCATCACTCTGACAGACTTTACAAGGCCTTTGGCTTCAATGAACTGTAAAACCTGTAGTTCATACACTATTCAAAATGAATGTCAGCAAAACTTTGCAAGCGTAAGTCTGGTTTCTGATGAAAGGCCACACATTATGTAGCAATGAATTGATTTCATGCTTGATTCACTTGTTATCTGTCACATTGAAGTTGGGCGTTCTCTGTCAGATTTCTGGAGAAGAAGAAATGGTGTCAAGATTTCTTCAGGGTTGTTGCAAAAATATTCCAGAAATGAAAATATGTCTGAGTAATTTTTACTCATGTTGTTATTGCATATTCTTCCTTATGCTTTCCTTTCTACTGTGGAGCACCAAAGGAGAAATTTAAATAATGTTCTGGTTGTTCTTTTCTATATAGGCTAATTATATTCTATACATTATTGTCATATAGTATATGAAAATACATGTATATATACATATATAAGTCTTCTGAAGCCACACAATACATGATTCATTCATGAATCAATTCTCTCATTAGCCCACTTAAGGGAGAGTATTTTCAATAAATAAAGACTTAAATTTACATATGTTCAACATAAACTTACAGTATGGGTTCAAAAGTCTTGGGATGTAGTGATACTTTAATACTGGTTTTGCTTTTTTGAACCTTCAACACTCCTTTGTGATAATATTATTTGTGTGTGCAAGTCAGTCATACAGATTTGGAATGACATGAGGATGAGAGTAGTTTAGTCACACTATTTTAATGTTCAATACATCCTTCTCTACTGTCAAAGAAATTTTGACATGACGTCTTTAACCTAAAGGATTGCGCTTGAAGGCCTGTGTACGCATTTTCACACTTTCCCCTGACTTTTTGACTAGTAAATGACTAATCATTAATGCTTGTAAATTCCCAGATCAAGATGTTTCAGGAAACATTCACTTCCTTCTTTTGAGATGCAGCCAGCTGTCATCCATCTATTGTCTTTTGTTAGATAAGGTCATTAAGGTGAGGGTTTACACTACTTATGAACTAAAATAGGCAATACTAGCTTCTGACTTGCTGAATACTGCACAGTCTACTTTGATTTAAATAATGCATGTATAATTTAGCAAGTGGTGTCCAGTTAACATCTGGAAAATTAAAATGGTTATTTCACATTATGTCTTAACTTTGGGCAGTCCAGTATTGAGTCATATAATGAGTCAAAGACATTGCTCCATCAGGCTGGATGTAAAAGGTAAAATTTTGTATCATGGGATACTGTATCCCCAACATTTTTGCAGATGTCAAATAGGTTATCTCAGTATTCTTTCCATAAAGAAAATTAGAATGTTAAGCACATATTGAAATTCAGCAATAGTAAGAGTAGTATGAATATAGGCGATTATAATAGCAGCTGTAAACTGGTTGAACAGTTAGCATAGCATTCAGAGCTCTAGACAGCTGCAATTGGCCATAATTAAACCCTTATAGTATAGTATAAGTGAGTGACTGTGTCATCCATTTTTTTCTCTTATTTAATCTTCCCAGCCATTTCAAATTGTATACTGTCAGTGGCCTTTTTGCGCTGCTGATTATACTTTCCCGGAAGATGCATTTGGTGTTTACAGATGTTTTGATGAAGGTCGAATTGAAGGTTTATTTAGATTCACTACAGCAGTTTATTTAAAATTCTTGGGGTTTTGTTATTCTTTCGAGCGTCTCAGAAATGCATACTCATGCCCAGCATATTTAAAGCTTCAGGTTTGATGATGGGTTTATTCTCTGTGATCTGTTACAGTCAGTGTCAGAGAGAACTGGAAAATCCACTTCTACAAACTTATGTGAACCATTTGGAGTTTGGGCTAAATGTCACCTGCGTAACAGATGGAGGTTATAGATTGGACACAGTGTTTGAAATGTAATTTCTTTCCATCTGATTTAACATCATATACAAATGAACCTTGGCAGATGGATGCTAACTTAAAAGTCCATACATAGTGTTTATGATGGTTGCTCATGTAGATGTCTGGGGATATACAATAGTAGTACTAAAATAAAATGCATTCATTAAGTGCCAGTAAGAACAAGGGATGTGCATTGTGGTCATTTTGTATGATACCCATTTAGAATATTCATAAATAATTGACTTTTCGCATCAGATCTTTGGATTCGGGTATTGTTGTTAGACTTTGGTGTATCTTTTGTCCTCTGATGTACTGAATTCAGGACACAGCAGAAGTGATGGAGGAGGATATGTGTAAGTATGGGACCCGTGTTCAGTCACATGTAGGTCTCAGAACAGTCGATGATGACAGACAGCATTTTATGTGCCAAATTATTTTTATTCCTGTACTCGCATTGATCTTCCCTACCCAGCACACATCAAGGTGAATGTCAAATTATATCTGTTGCGTACTGAATAATAATGACTTAAAAAAATGTAATCAGGCTTGGAAACAATTCTGATTTGAATGGAAAAGCTGAAATTGCAGCACCAAATGTTGTTGAAAATGCCATAAAATTGCTTTTCAGTTTCTGAAAACAAGGTGAAAATCCTTTGAAAATGTGAACAGAAACTGTTACTTTAGTACCTTATAACGTTTTTCTTTGATATAAAGCAGCACTCATGTGAAATGATCCAGGTTTAATGTAGTTTAATTAATGCTGACTGACTGGTCGACCATCCTGACCTCTCCCTACTTGAGATTTAAACACAACAGCTGACCTACACTGAGTGGGTAAGTTTTAATGGACATTTGCTCTCTTTTAGTGCTGATCTCTTGTCAAAAGCACAAGACTGTCATCTCTCAACCTATGACTAGTCAGCATCCTGCAGCTCCCCATGGAGAAATATTAGGCCATAACCTTTACTGCTGAGAGCCTGACTGATACACACACACATCCACAGTGGAGAGCAGTTCAGGACATCCACAGACTCTCAGAAGACCACTGAACCAGCAGCCTGTCCAATACTGCTGTCTCTGGAGGAAAGAGCCTCTTCATGGCTTAATTGGGCCATACTGAAGCATGTTGGGAGATTTACAAACGATTTAATATTAGCCTAGTATTCACAGTCTATAAAAGGAACCCATAACCCATTTCAGAGAGATTAAAACAAGCTGATTTATACATAAATATGGGCACGTACATCATATAAATGTTGCAGTAACATTGTGCTGCTTTTAAATGCATTTCTGACTTTTGCATATTACATGGTGGTTCTTTGGTAACCAGAAGCATTAATCTTTGCTTATGTTTTTGCAAGGCTGTCATACATTTTATTAATGATTTATAAATAACTGCATGCCAGTTAATCTACACTGCCCTTATGAGGGCATTTGCAAAGTCAGCGGAAAACAAAAATGCTTATTTTAGGTAACACACACACCTTAGTTTTTCCTGTCTCAGATTTCAGCAAGATTAAATGCATACGTTTCTGTAGCATTAAAGGAACAGCAGGTAGGAATGCACCAGTTTTATGTGTGTGGTGATCTGGCTCCCGCTGATCTGCTATTCTGCTGGGGTTTCAGTTCGAAGTGTGTTAGGAAACAGATCAGCATTTTAAAGTCCTCAAGTCTGCGGAACTCATTGGTTTTATTAGTTTGTGTAACGGTATCCAAATGAAATCACCAAAAAATCACAAATCAGCAACTTGTGAAGGTGATTGATTGGCAGATTTGCAGACCAATTAGGATTTAGAGGAGGGGTTAATGCATCAATATAATGCACCAAATAGAGGTTCATCAGTAGTCATCAATAAAACACCACAGGGAAGTTGGAGAGCCTGGTATCACCACACTCAAGTCTCAGTTCTCGGTTTGTTTCCAGAACAATCCAGCTAGTGTGTCTATGAGCTCATCTGACTGCAGATGTTTCTATATTAGACAGCATAAATACAAGAGGATGGCATCACATACTGGATTGAAATGGTCACGTGCATGTTGACATAAAATCAAAATGTGCTCTATTTTCTTAATGCAGGTTTCTGGTCTGTTTGTGAAGAAATGTTTTTGCATGTTATTCCAAAGAAACTTGACGTTTCTTATGTGATTGCCAATTTTCATGCAAAAATATAAAAATATTATATAAATAGATAGTCAAGTCCTGCCTTTTTCATCTTACCCAGAAGCAAGAAGTTTAAAATGGTTTGCAAGTGGCAGTTCACATTAAGTTTAAGATTTTTGTTTTTTTCCCTCTGTACTTTTTTGGACTATAATTTAAGATTTGGCAAGGCAGAGCATAGTATAGTTGTGTAAATATTTGTGAGAGCCAGTAAGGACTTTATCCTGGGCGCCAGTGGAAGCTGCTCTTTGAAATTGTTGAGTTCAGTGGGAGTTTCTTTCTCAGAACATGAGTGTTTGGGATTTCAGTGTTGGCAGTGATGTAAAATGTGTCCTAATTTTTGAAGAGTGAACAGCTGCTTAGATATTTCTGCGTCTCATAAATCATTATCATATCTGTGAAACTCTCCAATATTTTGGCAGTGTAAAACATCACATTGATGCTCTTATAAGAACATTATGTGCCCTAATGTCAGAAGAGAGACATGCCTTTTACGTAAATCCAAGTTGTTGGTCAATTTTGATGTCAGTCAGGTGGTCTGACACTAGAGGTTTTAGCTGTGTCTGGTGACAGACACAGCATGACACAGCATGACAAAAGCTGTGCTCTCTACTAGAACAAAATGTGCTGATCATTTTTCAAATACAGCTGTATCTTTACTTTGCTTTCTCTCATATTTGTACTGGCTTAACATGCAGTAACGGGGTTAGCCTCAGTTCATCTTTCTTGCACTTTTGGCAACTAAATCAGCACACGTTGTTTAGCACCAGCTGACATCAAACTTCACCGCATTATTTATGCCAATAAACACTGCTCACTGCGCTAGATTTCACCAACAATTACCCAAAACTGCTAAATCTCAGTGTATTGTACACTGTCATGCTTTTAGTTTTTTCAGACATGCATCAGCAGGCCTTGACAATTCCCATGATTCTGCAAATACCATATGTCCTTATTCTTAAACCGGTTTAACACAGAATGAAACTACGTTGTCATGCTACGTTGTCAGACATAAAGTATGTTATTTTCCATTTCCTCCAGGGCTGGGCGATGTGGCCAAAAAATTATCACGATAAAAATTTTTCATATCCATCCATCACGATAAATTTAAAATCTTTATTTCTTTCAAGTTTAAGGCAGATTTTTGCTCCTAAGTGAAAGTAGTAGAAACTAGTGCTGTTAAACGATCAATCGCGATTAATCGCATCCAAAATAAAAGTTTTTGTTTACATAATATATATTTGTGTACTGTGTATATTTATTATGTATATATAAATACAAACACATGCATGTATATATTTAAGAAAAATGTTATATTTGTATATTAAATACATTTATATATAATATAAATGATGTAAATATAAAAATATACATGTAAATATTTTCAAAATATATACTGTATGAGTGTGTATTTATATATACATAATAAATATACACAGTACACAAATATATATTATGTAAACAAAAACTTTTATTTTGGATGCGATTAATCGCGATTAATCGTTTAACAGCACTAGTAGAAACCAAATTGTTAACTGTGGTTTAAACCAGGGGTTTTCAGACTTTGGGTCACAGAGTGGGCTAAGGTGGGTCACACAAAGTCACTTGGCTGCAGCTAAATTTGCTTTTCAATGGCACACACTCTCACACAGTTATAGGGCTGCACGATATACCAACATTAATTACGAATTGCTATACTCTTAGTGTGATTTTTGAATCGCAATTAAGGCCGTGATTTAAAACATGCGTGGCATGTTTTGAAGCGCGGGCGCACAAGTTGCCTAATAACAGTGAGGGTCTCAGAGGGACATCATTATTAAAAGGCTCGGTCTGGATTATTAATGAGAAGAAACTGGCTCACTTCACTGTGCTGTATTCTGTATGAAATTGCACACACCAGAAAATTCAAATGTTACGAAAACTGTGTCAGGTAGGCTATGTTCATTCATTTCTATTGTCTGTTTGAACTTGGCGCTGTTTTCGGTCTTTCATATGCATTTGGCTTCCTACCAATAAGGAAATGGTCTGTAAGAAGCATTTCACATGTACGGGGTGAGCGTTAATTGTAACACTACATGATTTAAACATTTCTACACGCTACAAAATTTACAAAATTTCCTATTATTTCTTTGCTGTATCATCACTATATAGAGGAAAAAAATTTGCCAAATTTCAAAAATCTTTTGAAGATATTGCTGAACATTTATTTAACCACTGCAAAAGTAAATTTATCTCTCTGAAGTAAATTGTTTATTTAAAATGAGACATCTGTTTATTATTTTTACAATTATTTCACAATTATTTTAATCTCCAAACTGTTTTAGATAGTTCTGCTTCGCTTCTTATGCTTTGCTAAAAAAAACCGTGTTGGGGTGTGCTCCGCTCTCCCCTACACACACAGAAGGATCATGAATGTGTTTTCTGAGCTGAACCCCGCGATGAGTTTAACAACACTTGCAGCGGATTACAGTTCACAGAGTGAGTGTGTTTCCAGTTTTTATGGACATTTCGTATTTTAACGTCTGTAAACAAAGAAATTAAAACGTAAATAGTAGTGAAATTTTACAGTTGTGCTATAAAATAAAATGGTTATTTTTCTGAAATACTTCATTTCTGTCATATGAAACTTGTAATTAAGATTAAGCTTAAAGTAATGTCAATTGTTTTTTGATTTCAAATATTTTGGTGGGTCGTGAAGTAGATTATTACTTGTCTAGGTGGGTCATGGTCCATGGAATGGAAAAGTTTGGGAACCCCTGGTTTAAACTACTCTTAATGGTAAGAATATGACATATAGTTCGCGTATTGAATTCTCTACACTTTTCAAGTCATTTTTATCTTAATAGATATTAATAGAAAAATGAATTTCTTAGTTTCTGCATGTTCTAATGATTGATATTGTTTCAATCATGAAACAGATTTGTGTTGCCTGGCTTTGATGTGTATCTTCATTAAAGTTTGCAGTGCAGGCTTCAATATTAATAATATAAAAAAAAAATTGTCTCTTAAAAATGCACATTTGTCAGTAGTAGTAGCAGCTTGAGTTAGGATGCAGATGTAAAGTTATGTTCATTATCAAATACATCTGTAAAAACTGTAACAATCTCATTTTTATATGGTGAAACATAAGTTTTATTAAAATTAACTGTTGGTCTTCCATAGTATCATACATTTAGATCGTGATGACCAGAGTTATAAAACACGCACATAGCACTTCAATACCATGGTAAAATTGTAATTAGATATTTGTATGAATAACAGCAGTCTAAATACATTTAGTATGAATGCACAGCTATTGGAGTGCTCAGCTAAGTTCTGCTTGAAGCAACAGTGAGAGGATTTAATTAAAATTGGAGCCGTTACCCCCATCCGTTTTATCCTTCCTGATATACAACCCTGTCTCCTCTCTAAGGCACTTGGAGTGATTTATCCTCCAACTTCCCAAGCACACATACCAGCCTGAGAACATGACTTTCACGCACAAATGAATGTTTTCTGTGCTCTGGAGCCTAAGGGACTCTGTTCACTGGAATTAAAGACTATGTGTGAAGGCATCTGAGCCTATTCTCTATATTACTTGTGGGGGAAAGGACGTTTGATGTGTCCAGGTCTTGTATGTTTGTGTATTTTGACATCAGCTCAGTTAAATAGTAACTGACTAAAGCAGTTACATTCAGACTACAAGCTGTTTACACAGTGTTTGTGTTCACGCTTTGTTCATTCACATGCTGTGCGCTTGCTCTGTCTGTGTGGATAACTTTCCCTGAATTGGATCTCATCCAGTGTGGACTAGTATCTGACACAGTTCACAGGGTTGAGAACTACTGTGTGAATCTTCTTTTTCAGTCGGTGCTTGTGCGCGTTCTGCTCTAAATTCTTTTCTTTTTCTTCTCACAGACTGATCCAGTGTGCTTGAAGCTCAGCTGATCCTTCTCCTCTTCGTCGTCGTCGTCGTCGTCAGTGTGTTTGTGTGAAGATGCCACCAGCAACAGGAGGGCCAGTGGGCTACACTCCTCCGGAGGGAGGCTGGGGCTGGGCAGTGGTGGTAGGGGCCTTTATCAGCATTGGCTTCTCCTATGCCTTCCCCAAGTCCATCACGGTGTTCTTCAAAGAGATCGAGGTGATCTTCAATGCCACCAGCAGCCAAGTGTCATGGATCTCATCGATTATGCTGGCTGTCATGTATGCAGGAGGTCAGTTCCATTTACTACTGTCACTTCTGTCCATCCTGTTACTTACTGTACTTATTTATCTCTCTGTGAGTATAAATTGAGAATTTTAGTTTTTATTTATTTTGCAAATTACTCATAAACATGCTATTCTACACCCCTATGGGATATTTTATTGCAATGATTATCAGTGTTTGGAGAAGTAGGAAAAAATAAGTTTAAAAGTTTGGGGATATAAGATTATATATAAGATTATTTTTAGTTTACAAAAACTCTCTTAAATAATGTCTATTTAATCATGCATATTTAGTAACTTATTTTTGTCTCAAAAACTTGTGATTTAGTAATTGTATCATGTCATTTTCTAGCACATTTCTCTTCCTGTCATAATTGAAAACCATCCAGTTGGTGTGGCCAATTGAAGTTCACACATTAAAAGGGGCCAAATTGTAGTTTATGTGACATCATATCCTTATTCAACATCACATCTTTATCCTTATGCCCACCTAAAGGGCAAAACAAGGTTTTGTACAAAGTACTAATGTACTAAAACCAAATACAATACATAGTTTATTAATTAAACATACTATGTACTGTACAGAAAAGCTGATTAAACCCAATGAACACAATGAGCAAACATTTCATGTTAAGAATTTTCAAATAGAAAACCATAACAAAGAATTAAATCGCAATTTAGTGCATTACATTCATATTCTGGGGTCATCTGCTCGCCTGTACTGTATGGAGCAGTGGTTCCCAACCTGGGGGGCGCGCCAGAGTTCACAGCGCGGGCGCAGGAGCAGATATACTTTGAGGTAGGGCTGGGCGATAAAACGATAACTATAATTATAGTGATATAATTTTCCTCGATAAAACAAGTTCGATAAATATTCAATTTAATGTTTATGCGGCAAAAGCGGAACAAGCCAGCGCTACTCATTTGAACCGCACCACGGACCATATCCGCTCGGTTCAAACAGCGGCGCGGCGCAGCGCAGAGCGAGCTGACTAGAGCAGATGTGTTTACTCACCGATCACGCAACCACTAAACAGCGCTGTGAGATCCAGTGAGAAGCGCT
>JAFVLL020027833.1:0-89931 GCA_021397915.2 Tor tambroides
TTACCTGCTTATGGGAAGTAAAGAGGAGGAGAGAGAGAGAGAAAGAAAAACAGGAAGAAAAAAAAACTAAACAAATACGTCCAAGGACGTAACAGGAGAAAAGCAGGAAAAACCAATTCAGGAATGAGTCATTATTTTTGTGAGGACTTTTTGGCTGTTCCAGGTCACAAAACAGGTCTGAATGATTTATTTGCAAGTCCAACTGATTCACTGCTAGACTCACTGACCCGGTTGAAGTGGTTAACAGTTCACTGGAGGGAAGATTTATTCCATATTTCAGTTTGTTTCTCACACCAAGCCATCATATGACTTCAAAAGGCTTGATATAGAGTACATGAACTGCTTTTACAAAATTTCTAATATTTTATGGTCCTTTCTGAAACACAGAAATTCAGTTCCCATTTAATGTAATTGCATGGAAAAAGTGGCCTGTACATTATTAAAATTTCAAAATCAAACAAAAATCATGCAGGTTTGTAATGACTTGAGTGAGTGAATGAGGACAGAATCCCTTTTTTTGTGAACTGTCTCTTTAAGAAATTTCAGTTCTGAGTGTGTGCTTAATCTGATTCAGTAATAAGTTGTTTGGAATGAACTATCAGCAAACCTGGTTCAACAGGTTCATGAATACACTGCTGGGGGTGCAGTTAGGCTATCAGTTTTTCCAGGACAGGAGAATGAGCTACTACTGTGTAGAATATGAAAAGCAAAGAGGATTGTCGCAGACACATCTATTAATTAGTGATTGAATTCAATGTATTTTTGATTTGACTGAATAACATACAACCACAAAACCTAAGCAGGACAACTGAATTTGTTTTTAATAGTCAGTTTAAATGAATTAATTCCAATATACCATAGTGTTTTATTTGATGCTCACAAGAATGTGAAGAAATGCAAATAAATTCATTAATATATTGCAGCAGAGCACAGATGTGCCAATTCTGACACAATATTATTTTAAACTATTTTGTAACACAGGAATATTGGGTATGCAAGTAGCCTACGAATTATTAACTGAAATATTGATGAAAGTGGCAAAAAATGTGGCCGTTCTGCATGTAAATAGTTCAGAAAGTCCACTTGTTCTGTACGATTGCACAACCTTATCAGGCTTATGTGATTAGAGTTAATAGTCAGACTGCATGCCTACTTAAACGCACATACAAACGCACCACAGTAGTACTATTTTTTTTTTTTTTTTTGGTGGGACAAGGATCACAGAAATACTATGTTTTTGGACATGTATCATGCATGATATATATGTATATGGTAATCATTCAGTACCATGGTATAAGATGAAGTCTGAGATCAATATATATTTGCAGTATAACAATTTGTGTGAAAAGTTAAATTGATAAATAACTTATTTGATCTGTCCCTATTTTGCTTTTATGATATCACTCATGCCGATATGAACTCCTGCAGACCTCGATGATCCATGTTAGTCAAAGTCTGCTTTATTGTCAATTCTGCCACATGTATAGCACATACATACAGAGAATTGAAACTGCGTTACTCTCAGACCCTTAGTGCATACAGATAAACACTAACAGTAGAATGTAAAATAAATACAGATTAAATTGCATATAAAATACAACTATACAAATAAGGACATGCAAAAAAGGATAGATAAAGCATGATCTGACAAAAGAGTTCACATCACAGATTTGCAGCTGTTGTAAGTGCCATCAATGTGCCATCACTGTACTGTAATCTACAATCACAGTACCGTGGTTCTGCATAACCCAGACTTTTTAAATAGTAAAGGATAGTGAGGGTTACAGCTGTTGTGTAATAACCAAGCTGTTCCAGCTGTCTAGAGAGCAATGCATGTGAGAGACCACCCCCTTCTCAGTGGACTCCTTATCAACACTCACTCTTTGACTACACTGATACTTGCACAATCAGCAGTTCTTTAAATATATAACACTCAAGTCACGACAGAGACGATCTCTTCAGCCACTGCACGTTACAACACCACACCACATCTGTCAACATTCAACAATCCACCATGACCACCGCTCAGCCGATCTTCTCAAAGGGAGAAAACTGCAAACAAGTGTGGCACGACGCGAATGCTGACTACAATGAGGCAGACACACACTTGGAGATCATGGGGAAACCCGTTATGGAGCGCTGGGAAACTCCATACATGCACTCTCTTGCAACAGTTGCTGCATCTAAAGGTAATTTGCTATTTTAATTCTTGATCAGCTGTAACAGTGAGTCAAAGAAGTCGATTCGTTGCGTCACGTTTTCGTTGGAAGTGACTTCATTACAGTTCTATATATTTAAAAGTGTCAATAATATCCGTCAAAACCTTTAAAGTTCTCAATAACACTGTAAAATTAAGCATTCTACTATGGCGAAGGGATTCCATGAATCCTTCAGTTGAATCGAATCTTTTGAACAAACCTGTATAAACGATTCATTCGTGAATCGGTCATCAACTCACTGACTCCTTGAACCGAGCACTGTCCGAATAATGCGTTTATTAACCTACTCTATGCAAAAATAACTATTTTTTAAAAAATGGATGTCCGAACATGCAGTATTTATGTAAGGGAAAACTAGAAAAACCAAAGATGTCTTTTTTATTTTTCACATATCAATAATTTGACCAAAAAGTAACTTAATAAATTGATAAGTAATGTAACAAATCGTCACCCGTATGTGGTTCCAACACTTGGCTTTTTTATTTTTATTTTTTACATTTTACAACATCACGCCAGGATGACCACGTGATGGCGTAAAAGACCGCTGAATCAGTTCTAAAAGATCTGTTCGAAAGAACCGATTCCAGTAACGAGTCTTCTCAGAGACTTCCCCGCACTACTATGGCGAAGACGTAGCTAATGAATATTAATGTCGCAATGCTTACGTTACTTCGTAACCTTCCTGGAGCGACCAATGGCGTGATCTAATTAATATTAAGTACCTACTCCTTCACTTGAGTAGAATTCATAGAACGTGAACGTTCACGTTGTAGCAGTCAGATAAGATTTCGTTATCTATGGATGTGACACAAACACGTGCTTGTGCCACGAGGACAGGTGCAAAACTTTAACATGCAAACTGTGGAAGTTATACACTAGATTCAGTTATTTCTCAAAAGCTTAAGCGTAAAACGCATGGTTTCATAGTCGCACAGAGCATGTCAGACCGTCAGCGTTTACAAACGGAATTTCTAGAAATACCATTCATTTGAGAAGGGCAGGACACTAGTGACCTCTGCTTTACTCCTCACATGCCTATTTTTACTCCTTTCTGAAATATCACCTCTTGCAGCTCCGGGACCTTTCCCATGACCACCACTCTGTCAGTGATATCTGGCATAGTAAATATACACTTAATGGACAGAATGCAGCTGTAGTGAGAAGCACTGAATTATGAATAAGAAAACAGGTAAAAAGCATAAACAACTTGTTTCCTCTTGTTTGGGAATGAAGGTGGAAGGGTGCTCGAGATCGGCTTTGGAATGGCCATAGCAGCCACTAAAGTGGAATCCTTCCCCATTGAGGAGCATTGGATCATTGAGTGCAATGATGGTGTGTTCCAGAGGCTACAGGAATGGGCCAAAAGTCAACCACATAAAGTAAACAAAATATAGCTATATTTGCAAATTGTGTTGAGTTATTACAACGCAGCTTATGACTTCTTAAACTGTTCATTATTTTGGTTATATTTGCATAGGTTGTTCCGCTTAAAGGCCTGTGGGAAGATGTGGTGCCAACCCTACCCGCCAATCACTTTGATGGTAAAATCATTTTGATATTTACTACAATGCAAGCAAAACCTCTTTTTTTAAATGCACATGCATAATGGTAACCTTCAGTACAAAAGACGTGAAATGTACTTGCTGATAACTACATAAAAAAAGTAAAACAAAAGTCTTGAAAGAAATTAATACTTTTATTCAACAAGGATGCATTAAATTAATCAAAAGTGATAGTACAAAAGATGTGCTGAAAAGAAAGTTATTTTTTCAGAATCCTGAAAAAATAGCATTCTCACAAAAAATAAGAAGCAGCACAACTCTTTTCAACATTTGTGAGGTTAAGAAGTGTTTCTTGAGCAGCAAATCAGCATGTTAGAATGATTTCTGAAGGATCATGTGACACTGAAGACTGCAGTAATGATGCTGGAAATTCAGCTTTGATCAAAGGAATATATTACATTTTAAAATAGAAAATACTTATTTTAAATTACATTAATATTTTGCATATTTGCTGCAATGACTTTTTTCAAAAAAATTCAAAAATCTTACCGACCCCAAACTTTTAAACTGTAGTGTAAATTTAGTCTAAAAATATAATGTATTAAATTGCACTGGACAGAAAATGATTATTATATGTGACCCTGGACCACAAAACCAGTCGTAAGGGTCAAATTGAGATTTATATATCACTGAATAAATAAGCTTTCCATTGATGTATGGTTTGTTATGATAGGACAATATTTGACCGAGATACACCTATTTGAAAATCTGGAGTGTGAGGGTGAAAAAAAAAAAAAAATTAAATTGCGAAAATCACCTTTAAAGTTGTCCAAATGAAGTTCTTAGCAATGCATATTACTAATCAAAAATGAAGTTTTGATATATTTACGTTAGGATGACATGATCTTTACTTACTATCCTATTGGCCTAATGGATAGAGCGTTGGACTTGTAACCCGAAGGTCGTGGGTTTGAGTCTCAGGTCCGGCAGGGATTGTAAGTGGAGGGAGTGAATAACCAGCACTCTCTCCACCCTCAATACCACGACTGAGGTGAGACCCTTGAGCAAGGCACCAAACCCCCAAACTGCTCCCCGGGCGCCGCAGCATTGGCTGCCCACTGTTCCGGGTGTGTGTTCACTGCTGTGTGCATGCACTTGAATGGGTTAAATGCAGAGCACAAATTCCGAGTATGGGTCACCATACTTGGCCACACACCACTTCCCTTTCCCCTTAATGATTTTTGGCATAAAAGAAAAATGGATAATTTTGACCCATACAATGTATTGTTGGCTATTGCTACAAATATACCCGTGCTACTTATGACTGGTTTTGTGCTCCAGGGTCACATATAAGGTTGCAGTTAAGGAAATTTGTGACAGTTGTGTGAAGTACTCTGCATATATTTGTCATCCAATCACAGGTATTCTTTATGACACATATCCTTTGTCAGAGGAGACCTGGCACACACATCAGTTCAACTTTATCAAGGTTGGCAGACAGTTACATTGAAACCATTTGGGCTGATGTTTGCTGCGAGTGATCACACTCCATTTTGTCGAAGGGTTTCCTAATCACAGTGAACTGTGTTGTCAGGGTCACGCTAACAGACTGCTGAAGCCCGGCGGTGTGCTCACATACTGTAATCTCACTTCCTGGGGTGAGCTGCTGAAAAGCAAATATAATGACATCGACAAAATGTTCCAAGTGAGTAGCTCGGTTCCTGACGCTCTCATTCCAACTAAATCCATATCATTGTGCTGTGGTTTTATGATGAGAAATCTACTTTTTTTTTTTTTGACCAGGAGACACAAGTTCCCCACCTGGTGGAAGCGGGATTCAAAAAGGAGAAGATCAGCACCACATTGATGGACATCAGTCCTCCCAGTGAATGCAAATACTATTCCTTTAATAAGATGATCACACCAACTATTGTTAAAGAATAAGAAAAAAACTGTATATAAATCATTCTACTGTCAAGTGTCTCTGAAATGAAATTATTTAATTCATTTATAAGGGTGAATTTCATTTAATTCCCCCAAAATAACTAGAAAAAGGTTTTATAAATGACTAGTTGTGCCATTCAAAGACTTTTATTTTTGATTATACTATATCAAATAAACACTACATAATTTACATATTGCTACTTGTGTTTTATATATCGGTATTGTGAATGTATTCATAGACAAAGAGCACTGTGTTGTTTACTATCATTGAGGTACCATTATAGTTTTTGTTAATATCTTAAATGAGATATTTTTATACTTTCTGCATTCATGTTAATTTTAGTTAGCTTTTGAAATTTTTATTAGCTGTTTTTAAATATGTCTACACACTGTAAAAAAACAAAAAAAAAGTTGGGCAAACTTAAAAGTTTAAGGGAACCAGCTTCAGCAGATTTTTGAGTTTTCTCAACTTGTTTTAAGTTTATACAACAAAAAGTTGAGAATCTCCTACAAAAATAAGTTGAGAAAACTCAAAAACCTGCTGAATCTGGTTGCCTTAAACTTTTAAGTTTGCCCAACTTTTTTATTTTTTATTTTTTTTTTAGTGTATAGATTTTATTTTAAAAGATAAGTTTTTAGTTATTTTAGTACATCATTAAACTGATTGAAAATGAGAAGTGTCCTTAAACAGCTAAAACAAAATAAGTTTTTATATTAAGTTTCATAATAAAACCAAAAAATACTGTATATAAAGCTTTTTTTTTTTGCATTTATACATATTAGAATTTATGATACTTGTATTTTAATTTTGAGTTGTTTAGAAAAATTGTTTTTCATTACTCTAACACAGTAAAAAAAAAACCTGTATAGTCTAGTAAAATTACTTATATGTACACGTTACATAAAATGGGCTTCATTTACCCGAATGCAGAAAAGATAACAAATGATAATTAATGGACCACCATGACAAAACACAAATACATGCATCAAACAGAAGTCAATGCACTCAGCGGTGAAGCAGAAAGTCTTTATTGTAGCTACAAAGAGGAGCTTGAGCTCAAACCAGAGCAGCTCCTGGGAAATCAGCCTTCTGAGCACAACAAATGACCAGTATTAAATAAACATCTCAGAGGAGACACACAAACAAAATCACACCTCACTTGCGATACCAAATTCTCATTTTCTTTTCTCGCTTAATCTTCTTCTGTAACTGCAGTGTTCCATAAAGCAGAGCCTCTGCTGTTGGAGGACAACCTGGACAGACAGACAGATAGATAGATAGATAATCTTATTACACACGTATTAGAGACAATTCTGTCTATAGTAGGGTTGGCCAATATGGACAATAATATTTACACTTTTTCATATACAATATCAATATTTTATGAAAGACCATTTCCGCCACCGAATAAAAAAAAATAAAGGTAATTGCGACTTATCTAACAATTCAGACTTTTTTTTCCTCGTATTGCATGTTTACATCTCGCAATTCTGAATTTTTTCTCAGAATTGCTAGATATAAACTTTAATACTTTTTTCTCAGAACTGCAATATACAAACTCGCAATTGCCAGTTATTTAGTCAGAATTGCGAGATATAAACTCGCAATTGTAAGAATCAGAACTGGACTTTATAACTTGCAATTTCAAGTTTATCTCTCTCAATTCTGAGAAAAGTCGTCAGAATTGCGAGTTTATACCTCACAACCCTGACTTTATAACTCACAAGCAAGAAGTCAGAATTGCAAGATGTAGACTCGCAATTGCGAGAAAAAAGGTCCGAATTGTGAGATGAAAGTCGCAATTACCTTTATTTTTTTATTCAGTGGCGGAAACAGGCTTCCATAATATTGACCACAATATTGCTTTATAATGGAGATGGAAATGCTTTCTACATGTTTGTTAGACTTTGAGAATGAACGTAAACACAAACTACACAGTTTTTAATTTAGGGCCCCAAGAAATCCTTTTTATTTTCCCTTAAATTTTTTCTGGATTCTTTTTTACTATTTAATACAAATCTATCATCAAAAATGGTGTCTATTGAAATGAATTACTAAGACTTCAACTAAATGACTTTTAAAATGTAATCAAATTCCTAATTAATTTACAATTAATAACCATAAACAGTCTTGGTTGTATGATATTCTTTAAAAACAATAATACTTTGAGAAGTATACAGTAGTAATACATTTGTGTCAGATTTGTTTCAAGTTGAACTGAACTTTTATTTTGGCGGTCTGTCGTGAAGACGTTTGAGTTTCTGTGTGTGTTTGACAGTAGTTTTTCTCAAATGAAACAGTGTAAAGCTGGTGAAGTGACTCTCAGAGCAGCTCTGGAGATGAAGTTCTCATGTTCATGTCTCACATATTGAGACAAAGACACTGAAAACACTGCGAGTGTCATGCGTGTTTGAGTTTGTGTAGCAGATGAAACCGCACCACTCATTCACGCAGAGACACACAGAACATGTTATAGGTTGTTTAAATCAAACACACCTGGGACATAGATGTCCACTGGAACGATGCGATCACAACCCCGGACCACCGAATAAGAGTAGTGATAGTAGCCACCGCCGTTAGCACAGCTACCGGGAAGAAAGAAACAAGCCAGTTTTAGTACAAAAACATAATGAAGTATGATACAAATAAACTAGTTTGTGCTTCTCACCTTCCCATTGAAATGACGTATCTGGGCTCTGGCATTTGGTCATACACCTGCCATTAACAAAACATTCACGCAGAACATTATTACACTAAAACAAACAAAAAAATTTAAAGAGATAGTTCACAAAAAAAAAAAAAAAAAAAAAAATCTGACATTTACTCACACTGATGTCGTTTCAAACATGTATGAGTTTTTTTCCTCTTGTGAACACAAAAGATGATATTTTAAAGAATGTTGGTAACAAAGCAGTTGAAAAAATACTTGGCTACCGTCAACTTTTAGGTTACCCACATTCTTCAAAATATCTTCCTGTGCGTTCAGCAGAAGAAATTAAATCATACAGGTTTGGAACGACTTGAGGATAAGTAAATGATGACAGTTTTCATTTTTGGGTGACCTGTTCTTTTAAACCTAGAACTAAACATTTATATTAAAGGGGAGTTTATTATTATGGTATGGTGATATGGTGCAATTACCTTACGCAGTGCTGGAGCCATTTTGTTGGTTAATGTCCCTGCGACTATCATGACATCAGCCTGTCTGGGACTGGCTCTGAACACGACACCGAAGCGATCCATGTCGTAACGAGGAGCCGCCATGTGCATCATCTCCACAGCACAACACGCCAGGCCAAAGGTCATGGGCCACAAGGAGCTCTGAAATACAAACGTTACATTTTTAACTTTGCCCCCATTTTTACAGGAAAACAATTATATACTACAATACAATTTTTTTTAAGAAATGAACAATTTTATTCAGCAAGGATGCATTGCACTGATCAAAAATGACAGTAAAGACAACGTCACAAAGATTTCTATTTGAAATAAATGTTCTTTCCACTAAAATATGAAGCAGTACAACTTTTTTAACATTAATAATAATCAGAAATGTTTCTTGAGCAGCAAATCAACATATTAGATCATGTGACACTGAAGACTGGAGTCATGATGCTGAAAATTCAGCATTTTATCATAGGACTAAATTTTACACTTTAAAATACATGCAAATACAAATAAGTTATTTTAAATTACAATAATATTTAGCAATTTTTAGACTATTTTGATCACATAAATGCAACCTTGGTGAGCAGAAGAGACTTCTTTTTAAAAACATTGGGAAAAATCTACTGACACCAAAATTTGAATGGCAGTGTTTGTATTTGGTGGGTTTAAAGCACATTTTTTGTAAACATGTAAAGAGTTACGTACTCTGCGTGCCCAGTTGACCAGATCGTCCAGCTTGGTGATGACGTATTCACCCTTGCTGCTGACCGCTGAAGCTGGTTTTGGGGCCAGAGCTGTGCTTTTCTCTCTGAACGGGACCAGACTGGAAAGAAGGGTATGCTCAGTTAATAATTACTACTCAGTATAATAATTATTTTATAACTGCCCAGGACAGGCAACAAACAACCATTAAAAAAACATCCATTTCGCACCTTGAGGTGTTTTCATCCTTTTTGTCCGTCAAAGGAACCTTCTTATGAGCAGAAAACGATGAAATGGCCCTACATTACAAACACAATATCAAGTTTAAAAAAATAACATTTTACAAAATTTGTAAATGTAAGAAAAGACAAACTAATATTTAAATAAATAAATAAAATCCTTAAAGCTAATTCAGAATTTACCTTAGATTAAAGGAGCCAAGGGCGGGAAGGCGGGGAACTGAAATAACACATTATTTAAAGTTAATTAAGTGTGTGTGTGTGTCTATATATATATATATATATATATAGACACACACACACACACACACACACACATATATATATATATATATATATATATGACCATAAATGTCTGTGTAGTAGTGTTTCAATCTCAAAATATAAACACTGGCAAAAACAAATTTGCACATATGAGCGAAAAGAAAAAAAAAATAATGAAACCATACCAATACTTAAAAACATTACAATAAACAATCCGCCAAATTAATTCTTGAAACTTCTGCGTCATTATGGGTTTAATAAGGTATTAGGTAACGTATCAACTTTGTGACAGTGTATTTACAAAAATCACTGCATATCGCCTGTCTGAGTGGCTTTTTGACTTTGAAAGGCATGAATGATAAAACATATCTTTGCGCAGCTTTATTCTGTAAATAATGTGAGTTGTTTGCATCTAGCGGCGAGTCTCGGATCAGTCATGTTGTGTAACAAGGTCAGCGAGTAAAGTCCTTGAAAGCACGAAGTAATTCCTTCAACAACTGAAGAGGCGATGTAGTTTAGTTAAATCTAATGCATTCCACCCATATATAATGCAGTAACAGCAATACTGCGCCAGGCAGAGATTTTAAATCGCCTAGGATCAAGCTGGTGTACTCACCCATCAACGCCGCCATGTTTGCCTACCATCTACTTCCGGTGACGCAGCGACTCCTCACTGTGTATAAAAGTCCATTGATAATACCGCGCTCAAAAATATTTTAAACAAAATCCAATACAAAAATAGAGCGCTTGCATTTAACTTATTCACATTACATAGGAAATTTTACAGAATAAAATCAATTAAATTTATTCGTCAGATAAACCGTAAACGTCCATGGACTATCATTATAGTCCAAAAAAATGGACTTTTCTACTTTAATTTTTCTATTTATATATAAAATTACTACACTAAAATTACGAACAGAAATGTATATTCATTGGCTTATGTATCATTTTTATTGTATTTATTTTGAAGAGCTGAAAGCTGGTCCATATTAAACTAGTCTTTTGAAAGAACAATTTTACCATCAGTTTGTATTCAGCAAATTACAGGTTTATCGGCTTGAAAGTAATTATGACTGCTGTACCGTAAACATCGCTGAGATTGTGGGTTTGAGAACACTGTGGGATGTTGACATACACTCAGAAAAATTAGGGCAGAACCATTTCAAAAGGTACTAAAGGTAAATAACTAGATACTGTGTTCACAAATATAAAAAAAATAATTCCCACAACCTATTGAATTCTTTCCTTCATTTTAGTTAAATCGTGGCCATGTTGTGCCATTTGTTCCCCATTTTAATTTAATTTAACCTGGGATGTGATTTAACTAAGTGAATCAGTACACCAATTTAACTAAGTTTGAACAGATTTAACCTTTGTGCTGTGCTGAAAACCCTTTACCTAATTTGGTGTTTCCAACCAGCCAACAAAAAATGATTGTAAATCTCTCATTACGCTCTTGGATTAAATCTTTCTGTCAACTTTGTATTAACGTGGCACAGGTTTTGTATTACATTTGGGAACTAATTGGCTGTAGGCCTCATTGATCTGAGCTTAATAGAAGCTAGAATTTTCAATTTGCATCTCAAGTAAATGTATCTTCATTTAGAGATGTTTAGATATTTGTATTAGTAAAGAAAAAGTAAAATTTTGTGTAGTGCATGACCATAAGACTTTCTTAAAAGTGATAGCACGCCTTTTCTTAGAAAACCAAGCAACTAAAGTGTTATCCGTGTCTGTCGAACAAACAGACCAAGTTACAGACCCAAGTTTTTCAGAAACGCAAATGTTTTTTTTCTTACTTTATTGGTTACTGAAACCTGGCCTAAGCATTAAAAATAGAATTCTGAGTACAATACATATTGAAATGAATTTTAACAGATTAAAGTGTGAAAGCATTCTTCCAATGGCACAAACTTGTACAAATATCTCAAGGCTTATCAATAAATTAAAGGTAAGAATCTAGTCCTATTCTTCAAGAAGGGTCAGAACACCAGCTGACCAGGATGATTACAGGTGAACTGTTAAGACTATTCTCTATCATATAAGCACTATTATTATACCAGAGTATAAAATCATACTACGCATTAGGCCTTGTATGCAGTACGGAGCATGGGAATTTCACTGGCATTTACAAGCATGGCATTACATTTATTTACATTTAATACAGGGTTTAGTCTTCAGAAAGCAGCCTGTGGAAGTGATCGGTTCTCTTCTTCAAAACATTTCGGATGTCATCCTAGAAACACACAAAAAAACAAGTTAACCATTATTAAAAATTACTACTTGTAATTGAATAAATACTGCTCACACACAGTTCTGAGTACTTGTTTTAATTAAAAACTTTTATCTCTCTCTATATGGGTAAATTTCCCATGTTTAATTCTTAAATCATTATTTATTGTTTAGGAACGACAGTATCTAGCCTGTTTTCTCTACTCTCTACTTTACTAGTTACATTATTAGTTTCAATGGCCTTTTTGAACTGGGTACGAAATCTGGAGTCAATTTAAAATACTACTACTAATAGTATGTTTTATGCTATATAATCAATTTAAATTTAAAAAGATAATTGCATAGATGTTAATGGCTAAAAACACTCACCGCATGCACTAGTTTCTCCATGTACGGAACGAGCTTTTGCAGCTCACGGTCCTCTTGATCTCCAATCCAGCTTTTTATGGGAATCATATTCATCAGCTAGAAAGAACAAACACAGATCCAATAAGAACATGGCACTGATATACTGGTTAGACCTGATGTTTAACGAACCCATTTGCATAGAAAAGGTAAAGACAAGTGTACATGATATGGGAAGGTGTGTGGGGCGTTGTCCAGGATGACCGTCTTCGACAGGTCTCTCTCCAGAATGCTCAAGTCTTTAATGTAGTGTCCAAGCACACAGGCGCAATCGTCCTGATACAATCGATGCCTTTAAAACAAAGAAAGAAACATTACATATTCATACTTTCTTCAAAGCAAAGCTTGTGACCTGTAAACAAAACAAAAAAAAAAGAATAGCTCTTAATAATTCCTTATTATTGGGAGCTTAAACAGCCTCATTTTAGCTACACTAAATTAAAATGAGAAATGGTGCCTTGTCAGCTGTGCGCAGGACGGTTTTCTTAATCTCGTCCCATTCCCATAATTTGTGTGTTCCAATTAGAGGGCTGCATTGGGTTTGGGCTCCCGCGGGACCCAACGCAAATCTCGCGGGAGTGGGCGGTTTTTCCTTTGCTGCGGGCGGGAGTGGGTGGTCAGAAAATTTCGCGGGAGACCCGCAGGCAACGGTGGGATTTGATGTGTAATAGAAATTGAGTCAACACATTAAATTGAGAAGAAAATTAAAGCGGCTGTTTACTTGACAAAAGCAACGCAAGGCAAGGTAAGTCAGACATCTGGAAACAATTCTCAATTGTCACTGGAAAAAAATGGGAAAGAGTTGAACTTAAATTGCGTGCACAAGGACATAAATCAACCTCTTCTTACTAGGCAACATACCTATTTTTAAGTTCTATGTAGGCTACTTAAGTTAAAGTTATTTAATATTTGCTTTTATTATTGGCATGCCAAACTTATTTGTTAACAGTTGGTCATTACTGAGTCCGAAATTTTGACGTACGTTTTTTTTTTTTTTAATGTATTCCTCATCCTTTCCTATCAAAATGCAAGGTACGGATGCGCAAATGCAGAAATCGAAACTGATGCAAATTTTTTTTTGAAGGACGAAAGTTTAGGAGGCAGTGTGTAAAGGTGATTGACATAACGTAGGGTCGTATTTATTTTTGCGATGCGAAAATTTCGGACTGGGCGTGCAATAACCTTTAAACTGTTTTAGTAAATCGTTTGGTGCGTGCGTGTGTATCAAGCAGTAGGCTGAGATTCACTGCAAAAAATTAGATATGCTGTTGGCTTGTTTTAACGGTAATGTTTATAAATAACAAAAAAATAAGCTAGGATTTGTGGTTTTAGTTGCATTACTACAACTTATTTAAAAACGCAAATCGTAACAAAGCCTCTCTATTCTGGATATTAAGTTGAACGAATATTTGAGTAGGCTATTTATGTAGCCAACATTTTTTACAAGCTCTGAGAGAAAGTCCGCGGGAGCGGGCGGGAGTGGACACAAACATTGCAGGCGCGGGCGGGAGTGGAACACGCAGGTTGCGGGAGCGGGCGGTCCTGGTCAGAAATTCAGCGGGAGCGGGTTTAAGAAAACAGTCCCGCGCAGGGCTCTAGTTCCAATCCCACCCACAAACATTCTATTGTATATAATTTTCACGCATCAGGGAGTCGCTATCATTGTGCGAATGTGTGTGGAATTGAATGCTGTTCACTTCCACTTTCGATTTTGCAATCACGCAGACTCATCGTAAAGGGAGCACATCTTACAAGATCAGATATTTGTCAATGAGCTTAGGATCTGTTGAGCATCAAATGGTCTGTCAGTCATCTCTCCTTACTCTCGGCTCGTGTTGGATGCCAGGTTGCCAAGTCCGTAATTTTTTCCCCACGCAACTGGGTTACTTTTAAACCGTAGCCACGGGTTGATTTTTTCCTCTGGGTTAAATTTTTTTTGAAATATTACATAAATTACATTTTACTGAAATGCTTGCATTGAAATATTCTGCATTCTACCTATGATCTAACTGTGCTAAATGTTCAGTTTGAGAAGGAGGGCTACTGGTAGGAAGCCTTTGAGCTGTTTTTATGATATATATATATATATATATATGTAAAATACCTATTTTAGGTATGGAAATGACATTGAGTTTTGATATTTGGGATATGGTCATTACGCTACTTTGGACTGTTTTTGACTGGCATGGGCTAGTTTTGTCATGCAGACCTGGCAACCCTGGCTGTATGGAGGAGAGCAGAGGCTTTCAGTTAGGGGTGTGCAATTAATCAAAATACAGTTTTGATTTCGGCCTCCAACGATTATGAAAATACAATAATCGAGATAAAACAATTATTGCGCCCCATTCCACCCCCGTTTCATTTGAATCTTTTTATTCTACTGTATTTGTATTTTCTTTGCTTTTTTATAACCAGCCCCCTGGTGCCTTGGCAACTAGCTTAAAAGATTTTTATATTTCATTTCAAGTAAAGTAAAATTAAAGTTTTTTTTAATGGTTTTCATTTTATTTTCAGTCTTAGACAGTTAACTATAATGACCCTGCGATGCATTTGATCAGATGATTTAATGTTGTAGTCAGGTAGACCATCCTTTGGCTCTCAGGTCAATGAAAATGTGAGCGTTATGAGGCAGGTTTGCTGATGCCCAGCTGAGAAGCATTTTCCACACGATTTAGGGTATATAGAATTCAACATGTCTCTCACCTAAAGAGTTTTTTATTAGGGTCCAATATATCTACAATCTTCTCTGCGTATTCCTTTTTTGCAGAGGTGTAAACAAACATCTGGAAAAGAAAAAAAACAGAATGGGTATATTAATACATTAATTCACTGGCAACATTTAAGGCTTGTTCATTCCAACACAAATGTTCAGCACCTGAATCCGAAAAAAAAAGTATCCATCCATCACAAAACTACTCCAAACAGCTCCGGGGTGTTAATAAAGGACTTTTGAAGTGAAACGATGCGTTAGTTTAAGAAAAATGTCGTTTCTTAAAACTTTATAAACCGTTTAGTCCAGCTTCCGGTCTCTCAAGCAGGCGCGTTCCCGACAAGGCGGTCGAGCCTATGACGTAACACCGCGAAATGCGCAATGTAAGCGCCGGGGAGAAGCGCGTAGTCTTGCGAGAGTAAGCTCCTGGGAGAGAGTGACGAACACAGAGGAGAAAGGAAAACAAATCACCTGTCACGAACTATTACTACAAAACAAAGTTTCTTGAAAAATGTCGGAGGATTTCGATATAAGGCAAGAGGAGACTGAGTTTTTTGCACAGCCATGTTTGTTTGAACCGGAGTTTACCGACCAGGAACTTTTGCGGCGTTACGTCATAGGCTCGACCGCCTTGTCGGGAAGACCGCCTGCTTGAGAGACCGGAAGCTGGACTAAACAGTTTATAAATTTTAAGAAACGACATTTTGCTTAACCTAACGCATCGTTTCACTTCAAAAGTCCTTTATTAACACCCTGGAGCCGTGTGGAGTAGTTTTGTGATGGATGGATACTTTTTTCAGATTCAGAAACAAGGGCACCATTCACTGCAATTATACAGATTGGAACAGGACAATATTGAATATAACTCTGAATGTGTTCGTCTGAAAGAGGAATGTCAGACACGCCTAGGATGCCTTGAGGGTGAGTAAATCTTTGGCTAATTTTCATTTTTGGGTGAACTATCCCTTTAAGTCACATTTACATTATCTTCCAAACAGCCATTCAGAGTTCTGTATTTGATGTAGTGTTTATTAAATAACACTATTTTCTGTTTTATATGACAAAAACAGCTCTAGGGATGTAACCAAAAGCACAAATCTTATTGGTTGCATTAATGGCAAGCAAACGTTCAATCAAAAAAATAAAAAATAAATAAAAGTGTAGCGCATCAAATATTCATCTTTGTTTTAGTGTAATATTCACAATGTTTACCTCGAAATGTTTGGTCATGGCTTGTAGAAACTCTTTGACATATGGTCTGAGGATCACGTAAACCTGTGAAAAGATGTCTAATGAATCACAGGAGCAACACGATTGAAAGACTTTTCTATGACAGTTGCAGGATGTTAACTGCTATTCCAACAAATGCATGTATAAGAAGCTTAAAGGTATGATTCATACAAAAATGAAAATTTTCTTAAAGTTTACTCCCCCACACGCTATCCAAGATGTAGATGAGTTTGTTTCTTCATAGGAACCGATTTGGAGAAATTCACTTGCTCAGCAATGGATCCTCTGCAGTGAATGGGTGCCGTCAGAATGAGAGTCCAAACAGCTGATATAAACATCACAATAATCCACACCACTCCAGTCCATCAGTTAACATCTTGTGAAGCCAAACACTGATCGTTTGTAAGAAACAAATCCATCAAAGTCGTTTTTAACTTCTAAAATATGTTTTTAACTTTTAAAATATGAGTCCTCTATCCATAACACTGCTTCCTCCAGTGAAAATGTCTCATCTGTATTAGTTGAGAAATATGCACCGTATATAAGCCTAACAGTTAAAACAGTGGATTTTGATGTGGAAGGACAACAGGGTATAATGGAATCATATTTCGGCAAGAAGCGATGGTTTAAAGTTAAAACGCCTTAATGATGGATTTCTTACAAACACGCAGTTTTTTACTTCACAAGACGTTAACTGGTGGACTGGAGTGGTGTGGATTACTTGTGGATTATCGTGATGTTTTTATCAGCTGTTTGGACTCTCATTCTGACGGCACCCATTCACTGCAGAGGATCCATTGCCGAAAAAGTGTTGTAATGGTACATTTCTCCAAATCTGATGCAGAAACAAACTCAACTACATCTTGGATGGCCTGAAGGTGAGCACATTTTTTCAGCATGTTTAATTTTGAACATCAACTAATAGTTTTACCAACCTTGTACTTGTGATCTTGAAAGCGGGTATTGAAGGTGTATTCTGCATCTGGAATCACATTGAGTGAACTGAACACAAGGGTTTCATCCTAGAATCATACAAAAATAAAATACAAAGAATCACAAACCAGTCACCTCTAAACCTCAATCCAATCAATGAGAGTAGTGATCCACTAGTCAACTTCATTTACATGATTGTTAAAGCATCTCTTAATCGGGGAGAATTAACGGCCCATCTGATTTAATGGCCCTGCCATTAGTTTCCAGTCACCAAACCGCATGCAAATTCAATCAGTTCAGTAACACTCTGACCAAAATGTTGAAATGAGCGGGCTATTAGGAAGATAACTTACCAAATCGAGCACCAGGGTAGCAGCAGGTGTGCTCCTCGTCTTTAGTGGAATGTCCCGCACTGCTGAGAGGGGCCTGGACTGCTGTGAACGATTCGGAATGTTCTTAATAAACGTAAAACTGAGGGGAAACACAAACATTTCAAATTAAACCTCAATCAGTCTGAAGTGCACAAAATGAAATCCTTTGTAGAAGAGACTCACGGGCTGAACACTTCTTCATTCTCTTCATCCTCTGAAAGAGGGCTGGCAGCACTGTAGCCAAACACACAGTGTTCAGGACTGAACATGGGACTTGTGTTTGGCTGCTCTCCTATTAAAATAAACAACAGCTGTTACAACAACCCATAACCAGATGAAATCCCAAATCAGTCAGAACATGTTGTAAACATATCACTAGCAAATCTCATCAAGTAGATGCAAAAACATAATAGCAATAAGACAGGGGGTTTGTGTTTAAAAGTTATCACCCCCTCAAAGGAACTCTATGGGAATTTGGGCCTGTTTGGAAGTCTGATCCAGGAATTATATAAATCGGATTAGCTAGAAAAAAATACAGCACACAGTCTAAAGGTCCGTGCCAAATTCAGTTTAAAACCATAGAGTACAGACAAAATGTTTCATAATAAAGGTCAGACACTTCAAATGGATTGTACTGTAGGGAAGAGCAGAGAAAATGTAACACTTAAGCCATATAAAAGTGATTCTTTGAGATTAGGTCTATGCAAATCTGGTTGACGTGTAGTACATGTCAATTTCAAAGCTTTTAAGATATCTGTGGCGTGAGAACATGTTGTGTTTTGAACTAGAGCTCATTAGAGGGTTTTTTATTTATTAACTGCCAGGGATATTATGGCTAACAAACTGAAACCATAAAAAAAAATTCTTGAAATATATATATTTTTTTTAAACCTAACCTAAAAACGAATAAAAATGTCTGTATTGTGAGTTTAACTGTATCTGCCTCAATTTATCTATAAATGTAACTGACACAGCTAATGTACATATCCCCGAATTAACAAAATTACAATGAGGAACAAATTAGTACAAAGTGGCCATGATTGAATTTTTTCTTGTGCATGTCAAGGCTGGGCTCCATGCTAATAATTGCTAATATATTGGCAAAAACTTTCAACTATTTCAAGTGGAATAAATGATCAGCATTGTTTAAATGCACTGACTGTCTCGTGGGGGTGTGAGAAAGTGCACTGCAGGAGAGTAGAGGCTTCGAGCAGCAGGATTCAATGACGAATGCCTTTCCCGGAGGTGACGGACTGGGGTCTTGAAATCTGACTCTAAAAATACAAAGGTGAGCATGATATAAACACTGTATCATCATTAGTAGACTCTTAAATAACATTTGTCAAATTCAATGGTGTACCTTTATTATCAGCAGTTGATAAAGCTTTTCTCCTCCTCCGTGGACGTTTGGCTACTGTTGGGACATCATCAGGGTCCAGATTCAAGCAGTCTTGTAGAACTTTAACTTCATCCTAAAGGGCAAACAAACCGGGCAGTTAATAAACCTGTGATTAAGAAATGTATTTTTGATATAAAAATGTGCAGTTAAAAAATGCCTACCTTCGGATATCTTACAAAGAATATCATTTATCAATTTACTTTACATTTTAATAAACAGTAACTACAAGACCCATGTGCTCCTTCAGCGACAATACACAGAAACGCTGATTGGACGAGATACAACTTCCCAAATACCATTCAAAAATACTAAAGTCTTATTGGCTACACTGTGAGAATTCGCCCCGCCCATAAACAGCTGAGGCAGTACTGCGACACTCACCAGAAATACACAAATTACTATTATTTATATGAACAATAACTTGTTTTTTAATGGGGGTTTGAGATATTCGAAATAAAAATAATATAGTAACGTTGTTTAATTCCGCTCACCGGATCTCTTGCTTTAAATCGGTTAGCATCATGCTAACAAGGCCTGTGCAGATCATTCACACTACGGAATCACACCCTCAATCATACCAAACACACACACACACAGAAGTTTTGTTTGCTTTTCTTATGTCGTGTTCAAGACAGAAAGACTGACCTGGGTCTGGAGCAGCGGGGTCTGCGGTCCCGGGGTCTCCGGAGCGGCTCGGCGGCGGCGGCGGCGACACGGTGTCGTCGGGTTTTCATTTAAAATATTTCTCGAGCGAAGTCTCATTTTGCTGGAGCCCCGATTAAAACACGTCTTCAACGGACATATGGACTTTAAACTCTCAGGAATAACGTTCAAGCGTCGTGTTTATCTCCATGAATTCAATCCATTAGATTCGTCTCGCTGACTGTTTCCAGACTGACTGACCTCAGTTTAAACTGATGAAAAAAACGCAATCGAGCGTTAGCCAATCAGAACACACGCTCGATACGGTGGGCGGAGCTTCAAAGAACAATGGCGCAACGTGATGCGGAAGTCAGTTGTTTACAGAGTTATTAAAACACCAATAAGGGCAAAACATCGTTTAATAGCAGAAACACGTTATTTATTCATGTAGAATTAGGGCGACACACAATTGCTGCATTAATTGTAATGCTGTACTAATTGTATGATATTCTAATTTTCAGTGGAATGTTTTTAATAGGCTAAACCAAGCGTCAATGCTAGGTTTCTGACAGCACTGAGAAATGTCCAGAAACCGGATCTATTTTCCCTCTTTGCAATACAACCTTTTCATTTGGACAACTTAATAGAATTTGGAATATAGGCTATTTGACTTTTCAGTGAACAATCCTAGATAAGTACAGGTTCTGATATGATTTAACAATTTTGAGCTTCTGCAATAACTTTAACCAAAAATAATATTAAGATAAAAAAAAAAAACTCTTTTCGTTGCAAAGCTGTCAACCACATTATCTTAAACAGGGCCAAATTCATACTCATTTACATATACTAAGTGATTTGTGAAACGATATTTCAAAAAGTTTACAATTATGACAAAAAAAAGTTATGTGGGGTTACATTTGCTATAATTTAAAAAAAATTGTGCACATAAATGTATATGGTTACAATAAAAAAAATGCATTTAATATATCAATGTCATTTAGATTTAATTAAAAAACACCTCCTGCACCTCCTCTAAAAGTTCTCTTTCTGAACAAAAAACACTTTTTATGTACTGTAGAAAAGTATTGTGTTAACATGTTTCTGCAATATACAGGGTTTTCTTAAAATCTTAAACTGAAATGAATCAAGAACCACTAACATTTTGCCAGAATTACACTTTATTGTATTCAGTGTCTGTGTACAGCTGAAGATCTTCATTTTTGAAAAATCAAACATTGAAAAATCTGATGCTAGACAATTATAAAATGTAAACGTCAAGAGTACATTTAGCAAACTCTGAAACAACAAAACTCATCAACATTGACTTTCTTTTTTTTTTTTTCTTCTTTTTTTTTTTAAACAGAGCAATAACGTACTGAAAAAAGACACACCCAAACCGAAGCTCTGGAATTACCTTTACATTACAACATATAAAAATGCAAATAACTTTGTTTAAAAAAAGAAAAATTCAAGTCCATCTACTATAACTACATTTGTTTTTGAACACGTGTTGAGGTGTTTTTGTGTCAGTATCTAGGTTATCAGCATTCACACTGAGAGAGGTCCAGTTGTGGTGTGATGATTTCCCAAAAATATAGATTATAGAGTATTTTCAATCCATAATAATCTGGCCATAACAGCACTTATGTGACATTCTTTGGATCCCGTATCCACCCCCCAGTTACATATCGATATATTTCTTTTCAAAATAAAGTTAATTATCCACACAAACAGAGATTAGATTAAATAGGTTAGGATTGTCTTTGTCCTTCACCCCTATAGAAGCGGCCAAGAGGTTGACACTACGCAATTCAAACGTTTTAAAAAGTGGAATTGGTGCACAGTGATACGCAAAGCACCGTAACCAAAACCTATTCTCTCCTAGGAACAATTTCAGATTCAACCTAAACAAGCCAAAACTCAAAAGCACTCACAAAAGAAAGGGATATTTAGATAAAAAAAGAAAGGAGGAAAAAATACCTATACTTGCCATTAATAATCCTTGAGTCAGTGTGGAAACATTTAGCATTACCATTATAAAAGGGTAAAATAAATGTTACGTGCACTGTGACCGCAGCACTAAGATGAACATATCTGTGTAACTAGAGGTAGAAGTGTATTTCCTGAGAAGACGACAAATGCTTTATAACGTAAAACCTAAACTTCACAGCTGTCTAAGAAATGGAAAAGTGAATGACTTGATTTTTAGTGTAATGTTAAGATCTGCACAGACAAAAGCAAACAAAGAATTATCAAAGAATAAGGCATCCTGCAATAATAGCGAAGGTTTATTGTACAGCAATTTGGTTGTCCTTGCAATAAAGTTGCATTAACTACATTAGCATGCTATATTCAAATTTGCATACGTTAAGGCATACAGCAGAGTAAAAACAGACCTGGATACCAACAGCTTGAAACGGGTGTTACGTGTATCTGTCTTACTTTGTGTGGTAACAGTATCGTGTCCTAGAAAAACAAAACAAAACACACTAGGGAAAGGTCATTACAATAAAGATCTACTGTTATACATCAATGTGTCACTTAAAAGTTGAAGGATTTGATTGTAAAAGGCGGGCTTGCAGATGAAACGAGAACAGTTGTGCATTGAAGAAGAACGTGCCCGTTATTACAGTTTCAAGCAAAGAGGGGCTGGATATCACGGCTAATACATTAAGAAGTCAAATTCACAGAATAAAATGCCCTGTTCTTCCTCACAGCCGGTAGATCCATGTGAAAATGATGAACTGGCAAAGCTTGAAAACAGATCTGATAAATGAGTTTCTGAGGTAGAGGTTTTGGCAGTAATGACTTTGAAGTGTGTTAAATGAGGTGTCCTTTTCAAAACAGGTAAAAAAACTACAATATTGTACAATACAGACAGAAACGGTAACATTTCCTAGACTGTTTTCTGTAAGGCAACTGTGGTCCTTGTGAATAATAAAGAGTTATATGCATTGAGTGAGCATTGACGGTTAAGGATCTCGGCTACGAAAGCAAAGGCTGCAAGCTTGATCCCAAATGAGGGCAACCTGCAAGATCAAAATAAGGCTTTCAGTTTAAGGAAACCCCATTTCCATAAAGCCTGGAGCATCTCTCGCCTATCAAACTCCAAATAATGATTTGACTTCTTATGAACGAAGACAGTAGTTCAACGTTTCACCTCTCGATGCCCAACAAGTGGGTATTTTCACCTTGCATACAGTGTAATGCTAGAAGAGCTTGACATAATTCATAAACTGTAGCTACATGTTGATAAAAGACTGACCAGGAAAAGCTGATGAGATGATTTAAAACAACCTTGAAGGGTTTGATCTGTTAAACACAGGAACCCACATCCTTCAAATCCCTTCATTTTTCTCAAGACACTTTTAAAACATTAGAATTCCCTCTGATCCGCGCTGTACATAACCAGAAACGGCTGCATCGTTGGACCCCTCAAAACTGCATTCGATTAAGCTAAACAGCCAAACTAAAGATCTCCAGTTAGTGTAGTATTCAAACACAAGATGATTTGTTTGTTCAGATCATTACACTGTCATGCTTGGAGTCAAACTGTAATTATTTTCAACCAAACTGCTGATCTGAGAGAAAGCTCGGCAAAAATTCGACACGAAAATGACCACTGAACTCTTTCCACTGTACTTAAGAGTAACTATTGGCCAAAATAAGTTTGTGGGCCGCAGCAGGTCCAGGTACGTTCGGACTCTGCAATACCTCAGCAACCTTTGCGAGGCTCATGGAGAACGTGACCTCCAGAGTTTGCCAGCAGTTGTGAAGATGCAAACAGGATGTCTACAAATGCATGTGTGAATCAGCTCCTTAAAGAGACAGCTCACCCAAAAATGAACATTCTGTCATTTACTCACCCTGCAAACTTGCATTCATTTCTTCTGTTGGAAACAAAAGATGTTGTTGTTCTTCTGTTCAGCAGAAGAAAGTAACTCATACAGGTCTGAAACAACTTGAGGGTGTTTTTATTTTTGGCTAAACTATCCCGAATCTTCACTGACTGATATTAAGTTAGGAAACCAAACGGCTGAATACTCAAAAAAAAAAAAAAAAAAAAAAAACCGGCAAAAATTCCGACAATAACGCACTTTATGTTGTGTTCGTGCTGAAGACGTTGGCCTGTCAACAGCGCTTTCAATCTGTGCTAAGAAAAAACCTTCACAAGGCACTGCAGATACATAAACAGAGAAAATAAAATCTACAATATATTATTAGTTCAGACCCTTAAGCTGTTTGCATCACACGTTATAACAATAATACTATTGTTATTGTTTTGCCTATAGACGAAAAGCTTTTGTCAGTCAGAGACTATAAAACCCTAAAAAGCAGAATCCTACTGCCTTGTTAACGCCAGACAGTGTGCTCACAGAAAGAGAAATAAATTATTCACAGGTTTTGCATATACATTATTTCATTATCTTTATAATAAACTCTGTTGTTATTTTAGATTTTCTTTGACTCCTGAACAAAGGAGAGTGTAAATAAAAGACCTGAGCTAGTGTACTTCAAGTTGAGAACGATTCAGTTATTCCTGCAGTTTTTTTGGCATATCTTCTGTATTAACTGAGGTTTTTTGGCTTTGCTTTTACACTGAGGAAGAGTCTGAGGTGCTAAGGCGATTGGTTGTTGGAGGAAGATGAGGTAGGTGTGTGGTGAACTGATTGAGGCCCGCTGTTGCCTGCAGAAGATTTGTTAGATGAGGTCGGCGCCGCGGCTTGGGCGAAGAGAACACCTATTGTGAGAAAACAGGAAGATTAGTCACAATTGATACGAGGAGAACTTGAATACAAAGTATCTGTCGGCTCCTCACCGGTGTAGACGACTCCATTGAGCTCCAACGACATGCTGATGCTGTTTAGGCCATTGGTGGTCAGGTTCATGGCGGAGTCCTGCCTGCTTTCTGATAGACAGGAGAGAAGAAAAAAAAAAAAAAAAAAAAGTTTGTCTTTTTTTTTTTTCTCCCTACACTTTGGAAAATTAATAGCACACTCTTCTCAAAGAGCAGCATTCACTTCACAACATTAAAACCACCTGCTTAATGGGGCTGCATGATAACGGTTAAACAGTTAATCATAATTATTTTGCTCAAAAAATAAAAACACGATTTTTTTTCATTTTACATTTTTTTAACATTTCAGCAGGATTATTACATTTCACATAAGCACAAATCAAGAGGAGAACATAAACTTGCATGTTTGCTTGTCTGTTAAGAAAATAGTATGGCTGCATTACGCTTTTATTTCAATAGAGATCGCTAAACACCAATTTGCATGTTTGTACGTGTTTTCAGTGCATCAATGCTTTTTCCATTATGCAGAGAGAGCACATACTCATGGTTGCCAGGTTGGGAGATTAAGGAATTGTTTACACAACATCATTTATATTTACTAAAAACAGAAAGCTTTTTATGCATTTGGACATTTATTTAAATGTCAACAGCTGAAAATGCCTGAACATGCTAACTTTGAAAACAGGTTTCAAAGTGCAAGAAAAATGATACCGTCATCTTTATAAAAAAAACTATACAAAATGTAAATTTGTGAAAATGGTTACCCTAAGAAAACATACCCTAAATAAACCACAGGGTACAAAAATGTACTGATTTATGAAAAAGGCTTTGATGGGGGATTTAAACTCTTGAAATCTGGCAACCGTAGCCATGAAAGCTTGTTGTTACCAATACATGTGTTATGAACTTAACCCAGGGGTGTCAAACATATGGCCCACAAAGGTGTCCAATCTGGAATGATTTAAAGAAAAATATAAAATAATAAATAAAACATTATTTTGAAAATTAACTACAATGTATTTGCTACAATTTTTTTATTATTTTTTTAAATGTAAAGTGGAACAAATTGCTCATTTATTTGCATGTCATGCCTCGGGACAAATGTTAGTATTAAGGGAGTTAAATTGTAGTCACCGTGTTGTCCGTTTTTGCTCTGTTTCGCCAACAAAAATAGTTTTTAACAAAGACGGACCAGAACATTTGTGTGTCTTCAATCAACACAATGCGTTTTGTTATTGAATGAATCTTTCACTATCTTTGTTTCGAAATGAATCAGCTGTTTGAACAAATCTTTTCAACGAATCACTCATTAAGACGTGAACTTGCCGCCACGTACTGGCGGTTTTCATTTCATATTTATTCATCCACTACAAGTATAAAACAACCAAGGTACTATCTCAAAAACACACTTGGCAAAATAAGGTCTAAGGTCTAATCTTTGAAAGAAAACGGTTTTCTTGTAAATTATACTGTAGTTTCTAGGGCTACTATTAATGCAACTGTGAACAAACTCGTACAGATTTGGAACAAGTGGAGTAAATAATGACAGAATCTTCACTGATTGGCTGAGCTATATATGTGCCAACAATTAATACATAGGTTATGGTTTGTACAAATCACTAACTCAAAGAGTGAGAATTATTACCATAATAATGGTGCTCACAAAGCTACTAGTACTCATCTGTGGGCATTCAGACAGAGTCATTCCAGCAGGGGGTGCTGCCTTGGCTATTTCAATAGTTAAAAACAGGCAGGGGGAATTTATTCGTTCTCTTATTCATCTTCCGATAAAATACACAAGGTGAAACCTCTAGTTTTAACACCTCTGACCAAGAAAAGGAAGTCATGCTGTGTCGAGGCTGGGGTTTCCCACACAGCACAACTATTCGCCTTGCCTTTTTGTCAGTGCGGTCAACACCTCCAGTCTCCTAATGAGTCAGATCCCTCGTGCCAGCATTCTTTAAAGTTAAAGTTAATAACATCAATGCAACTATACAGTTCTGATAAGATCTAATCAGAGCAATTCTAAACATACTGTTTCCTCATTCATTAGAACAATGTTAAGTAAGAACAGTACTAGAGTACTACTGTGGGATAATGAGAACTGCAATGACTCACCCTTGAGAAGGCTGCTGACATCTCCACCTGACAACTACTGATCTGTAAAGTGCAATTACCACATATGCCAGTAATTTAGTCTGGCTGTGGTAGTATTTTCACACCCTTTCCTACAAAATAGCTGGTACCAGTGAAAGATGATGTAAGAGGGGCTTTGCAGCGCTGCACTAGAAAACACACTGAGTTCATTTCATGACCTCAGGAACCAAAGGTTGGATATTCCACACACAGGTTTCCCTGAAACATCAGAAATTTTATAAAAAGGTGTTTTTTCTCAGGTCGTGTTTATGGGAAAGAATAAAACCACAGTAAAAATGTAAATTGAGGCAACTCTATGTAGGCTAAGTGTGTGGAGTCAGATGAACCTAATAACTTTCACCCAAAACTAAAAATTCTAAAATTTACTCACCCTCACGTCAATCCAAACCCAAAAGACTTTCATATTCAAAACACAAATGAAGCTATTTTGAATGAAACCTGATTTCTGTCCCTCCATTGTAAAACCAACCTAAACTAACACTTCAAAAAGTCCATAAAGAGATGGTAAAAGAAATCCATATCAACTCGAGTGGTTTAATCCACTTGCTTGACACACAGTAAAAAATTTCATTTGTTTTTGCATGTCAGACAAATACAGTTGAGCTTCCTTTGACAATATTTGATGTGCTTTTTGTATGTGCGCTGATCAATGTTTATACGTGAATAAAACATTAAATCTGTTTATCACATAAAGTGATTGTGTCTCTTTAGAAGACTCAGTTCACAGGGATTACATTTACAAGTTTTATTAAAATATCTTCAGTCAAGCAACCCACCATAGTCCTGTGGTTCTCAACCTTTTTTAGGCCATCACCCTCATAGTAGAGTTGACAGTATAGTAACTTGAGATAGGACACAGATGAAAATTTGTGCTCATTATCAAAAACAGTAATATTTGTAAAAATTGTTTAAAAAAAAACATTTATATGGTGAATTAATTACTCTGACTGTTTGAGTTTTATTACAAATAAATCATTTGTGTAAGTAACATACATTTAGATCACGACAATCACAGTTAAAACCACACATGTAGCACCTTAAAGGAACACTCCACTATTTTTGAAAATAGGCTCATTTTCCAACTCCCCAAGAGTTAAAGAGTTGAGTTTTACCGTTTTCGAATCCATTCAGCCGATCTCCGGGTCTGGTGGTAGCACTTTTAGCTATATAGCTGGGGACTACTTTCAGGCGCTGCGTAATATCATTGCGCCTGCTGCACCCATGGTACGGCAGCAAAGTTCCTTGATTATTACGCCAGAATGAGAGTATAGTTCCTAGCCATATTGGCCTAGAAAATAGCAACTTTTCATTTTCCATCAGTCTTAGTACACGATGTAACTACAGAAGAGTCAAGTTTTAAATAGGAAAAATATCGAAACTCTTTGGTCATTTTTGAGCGAGACGCTAATGGTCTAAACCAGATTCAATGATCTATGCTAAGCTACGCTAAAAGTGCTACCGCCAGACCCGGAGATCGGCTGAATGGATTCGAAAATGGTAAAACTCAACTGTTTAACTCTTGGGGAGTTGTAAAATGAGCTTATTTTCAAAAATAGTGGAGTGTTCCTTTAATACGATGGTAAAATTTATGTAACTACATGGTTTCTAGGTATTTTTATAAAAAACAAAAAACAAAAAAAAAAACAGTAGTCTAAATACATTTAGTTTACATGCACAAACACTAGCTTAATCATAAAAAATACTGTAATTATATTCCATTACTCCTTTAAAACATTTAATACGTCTACATTAATAATATAATAATGTTCTGTATGAATATCCCACATTGCTGCCACAATACCATAGTGTAGTTAGTGTTACTATGATAAATCCATGGTAAATGACGGTGATTTGTAGATTGAAAGCCTTCTGACTATATCGTTGTGCACAGTGATTCTCCTGTTTGTCAGGTTCGGTTTCATCTGGCTTTAAACTAGTTTACATCAGGTATGTTTATCACTAAATTAATGATAATTAAGGGCATCTCAGGTACCGCACTCCAGTGGTTTGAGTCTTACCTCTCAGATAGGTCCTTCAAGGTATCTTGGAGAGATGAGGTGTCCAAGTCGCAACATCTAGCTACTGGGGTGCCTCAGGGCTCAGTTCTTGGACCACTTCTCTTCTCTGTCTACATGGCATCACTAGGTTCTGTCATTCAGAAACATGACTTTTCGTATCACTGCTATGCTGATGACACTCAACTCTACCTCTCATTCCATCCTGATGATCCGACGATAGCTGCTCGCATCTCGGCATGTCTAACAGACATTTCTTGCTGAATGAAAGACCTTCAACTCAACCCTGCCAAGACAGAACTGCTTGTGGTTCCATCAAACCCATCGTTTCATCACAATTTCTCCATCCAGTTAGGCACATCAACCACAACTCCTTCAAAAACAGCCAGAAACCTTGGAGTTGTGATTGACTGATCAGCTGAATTTCTCAGACCACATTGCTAAAACTATCCGGTCCTGCAGATTTGCTTTATTCACCATCAAGAAGATCAGGCCCTTTCTTTCTGAACATACTTCACAACTCCTTGTTCAAGTGCTTGTTCTGTCCAGGCTGGACTATTGCAATGCTCTCTTGGCAGGTCTTCCAGTCAGTTCTATCAAACCTCTACAATTAATCCAAAATGCCGCTGCAAGATTAATATTTAATTAGCCGAAAAGAACGCACGTCACACTTCTGCTTATCAATTTGCACTGGCTACCAATAGCTGCTCGCATAAAATTCAAGGCATTAAAGTTTGCCTACAAAACCACCTTTGGCTCTGAACCCCTTTACCTAAATTCAGTACTTCAGACCTATGTGTCCTCTAGAAGCTTGCGTTCTGCAAGTGAACGACGCATTATTGTGCCATCCCAAAAAGGCACAAAATCACTTTCACAGACTTTTTCATTAACTGTTCCCACCTGGTGGAATGACCTGCCCAACTCAATCCCAGCAGCTGAATCCTTAGCCATCTTCAAGAAACGGCTAAAAACACATCTCTTCCATCTTTATTTGACCCTCTAACTCTATCACTCTCTATTCTAATTCTATTTTATCTATCTGTCGTCTTATTTAAAATAATTTATTTTAAAATAAAATGTATTTCTCTAACTGCTAATTTTCCTTTATAAACTAACACTAGCTTTCTTTTTTCTATTCTATCTACTTGTTTTCTTAAAAAAAAAAAAAACCTTGCTATGTGTAATGCCTTAAGCTAACCGAGACTTGTCATATGCTTGCATGTTGTTGCTCTTTTGTTGGTTTTGATTGCTTCTATTGTCCTCTTTTGTAAGTCGCTTTGGATAAAAGCGTCTGCTAAATAACTAAATGTAAATGTAAATGTAAATTCATATCTCACAGCGCTGCTTAAGACTGATCAGCACATAAACGAATCTGCTCTAGTGAGCCTGTGCTGCGCTTCCGTTTGAACTTTGAGCCGAATGGATAAATGCTTCGTGTGGCGCGGATTAAACAAGTAGCGCTGTTTTGTTTCGCTTTTAGCACATTAACATTATATTGAACATTTATCAAACACTGGTTATCGTTTTATCAAGGAAAATTATATTGTGATAATTATCGGAACAAATAGATTTTGAATGTTTGCTTTGATGTGTCCAGAATGTTGCAAACCGGGAGATACATTGATGTCCTTTAAAGACCTTAACGAAAAATTTGGAATCCCAATGACACACTTTTTTAAATACTTACAAATTCACAGCTATATCAATGCCAAGCAAAACTATTCATTATCTAGACCTATACAAACAGAACTAGAAAAGCTTATGTTTCGTGAGGATCTTAGTACAAATCAAATTTCATTGTTTTATTGCAAATTTGTTAACAGCTCTAAAGAATCATCGGAATCCAAGAGAGTTGCTTGGGGTATAGATTTGCAATATGACCTTTCAGATTTAGAATGGAGCCAGATATAGCCCAGAATTTAGCAATTAATACTAGATTTAAACTGATCCAATACAACTGGGTAATGCGTACTTGTCACACCTGAAAAATTAAATAATTTTAAAGGGTTACTGCAAATCAAAATGAAAATTTTGTCATTAATCACTTACCCCCATGTCGTTTCAAACCCGTAAAAGCTTCGTTCGTCTTCGGAACACAATTTAAGATATTTTGGATGAAAACCAGGAGGCTTCTGACTGTCCCATTGACTGCCAAGCAATTAAAACGGTCAAGCCACAGAAAAGTATAAAAAAAACCCATCATCAGAATAGTCCATCTGCCATTAGTGGTTCAACCGTAACGTTGTGAAGCTACGAGAATACTTTTTGTACGCAAAGGAAAAAAAAAAAAAAAAAAAACGCGCCACAAGGATATGCTGTTTTCGTTTGTTTACGCTTTGATTTGAAAACAGCGTATCCTTGTGGCACGGCTGACACAGAACAGCGTATGCAGTTTGCGTCCAGTGGATATTCTCCAAAATGGCGCTACGCTGAACCAGAGGAGACGAATTGTTGAATAAAGTCTTTTTTTTTTTCCTTGCGTACAAAAAGGCCTTGACAGTGTTAATCGTTTGGCAGTCAATGGGACAGTCACAAGCCTCCTGGTTTTCATCCAAAACATCTTAAATTGTGTTCTGAAGACGAACAAAGCTTTTACGGGTTTGGAACAACATTAATAAGTGATTAATGACAATATTTTCATTTTGAGGTGGATTAACCCTTTAACCCAAACATCCCAGATATGTGTTTTAAATGCCAAAAACACAAGGGAACATTCTTTCATTGTATCTGGGAATGTGAGGTGATCAAGACATTCTGGCAAAAAGTGATAACACTAATTTCCTCAATTATTTCAAAACCAATTCCAGTTACCCCTGAAATGTGTGCTTTGGGTTTATTTCCTGTAAGTTTATCATTACCAGGTTATCACACTAAAATGATAGACATTTGTTTAGTTATTGCAAGACGTTTGATAGCGTTCTAATGGAAGAACATAGAAGGTCCATCCATTGACCATTGGTTGAAAGATTTGTCACATTATATTGTATTGGAAAGAATAATCTACAGTATAAAGGGCAAGCTAAAGGACTACCATAAAATTTGGGATTTGCTTACACAGTTTCTGGAAAATAATCAAATATTGACACAGGCAACAAATACCTCTCACTCTACTGATTGATGTATGTATATATGCACTTTTGTATGTGAAAATGTGTGGATGTGTCTCTCTTATCCTTTGTATAACAACTTCTTTACCTGTATAATTGAATTTTTGGATGGTTTGGGGGGTGGGGGGTAGGGAGTTAAGATAAAAAATGTATTTTTTATGAATATTTTCATGTTATCATGTGTCTTTATTACAATAAAAATGTTTTAAAAAAAAAAGAATGTTGCAAACCATGTTCTTTTGCAAGTAGTTACAATGTTTCAGCTCGTCTCATTGGGAATCTTGGCTATAAACTAGCCTTAAAACAAATGCCCCCCAAGAACAAAAAAATTGCTTCCAGCGTCTCCTGACGCTCTCTGAATACTCACTGGGGGACGATACCACCACCGTTGAGAAATACTGTTCTAGTCGGTTTTAAAACGTGACTACACATCCCTACTATTGCCATATTTGGTCCATCATTAGGCCAGAATGTTAAAGTGTCAGTACCTTGGTTGTTGATGCGGATGTTCATGGGGATCTGTGCCGTCATGGCCAGCAGGTTGTGCTGAAGGGCTCTCTGCAATAGCCGCTGGTGGTCCTCCAGTGGTAGTGCAATCTTCTTCTCCGGGGGCTCGCCTGACTCCAGCTTGTCCCGCAGCTGCTCCAGCGCAGCTACCTGTGCGATGGTGGCCGCCTGCGCAGCTGCAGCCTGGGCCGCAGCTACCGAATGAGTGGCCAGAGACACTGGCAGACGGGCCTGAACTCCGTCATCCTCTATAACAGAGAATGACAAATCACAGTTGAAATTAAGCAAACCATAAGTCATTATAGAGATGTAACCACAGTGCTGGGTAGATTACTTGCAATTTGTAATCTGATACTGATTACAAATTACACGATTCATAATGTAATCTATTAGATTACTCCTTTTAGTTAATGTATTCTGTAATCTATTAAAAAAAAGAAAGAAAATACATTTTATTCTTTGTTATCAACAACAAGAAATGCATTAAACTTTACATTACACAAGGGTTTCCCCAACTGGGGTTAACGAAATAACTGCTTAAAAAGATACATTTTAAAGAGAAAAGAATTAGGAAAAATTGCTGCTATTATTTGAACAAGATGTAATCATGTAAGGCACTAAAAAAGTAACTGTAATTTTAAAAAGTAATATAATCTAATTACAAGTACTTTATTTTTGGAATATGATTATGTAATCTGGATCACATGTAATCAGTGACTACCCATCACTGTGTAACCATGAGCCACTGCATTAAGGTTTTACCTTTCTTAATTTTCTGTAAGGATGAGACTAAGGCTCCGTTGCTGGGCAGGGCGATGCCCATGGGTGGCATGGAGAGTTTGGGAGAGGAGAGCATTGTGGGTGTGCCGTTGGGCGAGTAGGTGAAGAGCGAGCTTCCAAAGCTCTGTCTGCGTCCCTCTCGCCGGTTACTGTCGATGGCGGCCTGCAGCTCGTTGGGGTTGCTGAGTCCCCTCTTCTCACATTCGTAAGGATACAGATACTTCATATACCTGCAGAGGGGTGCAAAATTAAACTTAAACGTCTGTCCATTGAGCATCAAGAGCCATACTGCTTCAGGTAAAGAAAGACCTTTTGATGCAAAAAAAAAAAAAAAAAACTTTGCAAACTAAACTAATTTTGAGAAATGTAATATAAAAATCTGAAACTGCATTTCATGCGCATGACCTGTGATCAGTGTAATGTGTAAGAGCTCATGTAAAGTTTACTGCTGTTTATGCCAGTGACTAAACCATCAACTGTTAGTTGCGCAAAAACCACTGGTTATTTATATTGTGATTATTTTATATACAGCGATCAAATCACTGGAGCAGTCAATTCATGCATAACGCAAATCTATTAATGATTTGATTTCTTCATTTCCAACAAAACTCCCATTGTAATCAGTCACAATTGACATTGCTCAACATGTCTCTTATTGACTTCATGTTTTCACTGTGTTAATTACGATTAACGTATATAGGATATTATAAAGTATATAGGACTGCACGATTTTGGGGAAAAATCAAATTGCGATTTTTCCAGGTAAAATTGTGATTTGCAATTTAAAATGCGATTTAAAAAAAAAAAAAAAAAATATGGGGAAAATAATGCATAAAGAACACCAAGTTTGTTTTGCTTGTTTGTAGGGCTGCATGATTTGGACCAAAATGTTGTGCTTATATTATTATGACTACTGATTATTCTGAATATTATGATTATTATTGTTAAAAAAAAATATTAAACAAAATAAGAAATATTGCTATTGTAATTACACTCATTATTAAAAATAAAAAATTATTTAAGAATTAATATAACTACTATAATTAGAAAATAATAGTAATAATAATTTTATTTTACAGAAAAATATTATTTTACAAAAAAGGTTACCTGTGAACAGACAGCCTATAATACATCATAAGGTTTTATTATAAAATATTATACTATTATGATACAAATCTTTGACAGTAATTTCTTAATTTTTATCAGAAGGTATGCAAAACCAAAAACAGAGTCCTTGCCTTTCATATGAAATATGAGCCTTTTATGCATTCACTGTGAATTAAAAATGTGCATCACAGAAGTAATAGAACTTCGTTATGATGCTCCAGGAAATCCCTAATATGGACAAAGACATCCAACTATCGCTGTAGATGAATAAAAAGAAGATAGAAAGGCTTTTACTGATTAACCATGAAAGCAATAATCCTACACCTCCAGAGTAGCTCTTAATCTAATGCTATGATTAACACTTCACTATCAGTTAATCTTGGCAGCTGGCCGTAAAAACCCAGTGAAACTTTTTAAATTCAGGGTATAAAATAACCACTTATATCTAAATTATGACAGTTTTGATAAAAAAACAAAAAAAAACAAAAAAAAAAAACATACTAAGCATCTGAGTGCACTTCAGGAAACACTATAAAATAATTTCAAAATGAATTTTACGATCCCTTTAAATTCTGTAGAATACCATAAAGATCATTTCTCCTGTGAAGATGTCTTTGAGTACGTACTGTGTTCTGAGAGTGAAGGCAGCGCTGGTGATGGAGGTCGGCAAGTTCAGGCCCTTCGTGATCTCCCTCCATAACTTTTTATTTATGACCTCCACCAGCCCCCCCTTCTCTGTCACCAGCTGGTACAGCATGTAGAGGTCCAGCACCTGCTTGGCCATGATGGGAATCCTGTTCACTGGCGTTCCTGCACAAAAACAAACAGCTGCGTTGAGCGTCGTAGCAGTTTGAATGTATCCGCTACAAATCAAAGACACTCCTCTTTTAGTCTTTATTTGGGAAAACGGAGTTTCTGCTTTTCTCTACGCAGCAGACGGTCGTAAGCATGCATCTGTGCTAGAAATACACAAACTAATAGTAATAATGTATTTTTTTAATTATATATTCAAGGCAAGGCAAGGCAAGTTTATTTATATAGCACATTTCATACACAGTGGTAATTCAAAGTGCTTTACATAAAAGGAAGTGAAATAGTCATAAAAATAAATAAATAAATCACAATAATAAAACCAAGGAATTAAATAAAAAAAATAAAATAAATCACAACAATAAATATTAAATTATACCTAATAATAATTTTATTTTGTATGAATATGTATACATATATGCAGTGCCGTTCAAAAGTTTGGGATCAGTAAGTAGAAGTAGTATCTTCTGCTCATCAAGGCTGCATTTATTTGATAAAAAAAAACAAAAAAAAAACAGAAAAAATTTAATTTTGTGAAACACTGCACATTAAAATATTATTGTCACATGATCCTTCAGAAATCATTCTAATATGCTGATTTATAATCAGTGTTGAAAACACTTGTGCTGCTTAATATTTTCTGGGACCTGTGATACTTTTTTCAGGAGTCTTTGATAAATAAAAGTTCAAAGGAACAGTCAAAAAAGTAATTTTGTGTTACAATATACACTACTTTTCAAAAGTTTGGGGTCAGTCATTTTAAAGCAATTAATACTTTTATTCAACAAGGATGTGTTAAATGGATGAAAAGTGACAGTAAAGTATTGTTATAAGACTTATATTGCTGAAGGATGATGTGACACTTAAGACTGAAGTAATGATGCTGAAAATTCAGTGCTGCGTCACAGAAATAAATGATATTTTCAAGTATAATAATAGGAAAGTATAATAATTAGAAACGGCAATAATATTTAACAATATTACTGTTTTTTTTCCTGTATTTTTGATCAAATAAATACAGCCTTGATGAGCAGAAGAGACTCCATTAAAAAAAACATTAAAAATCCTACTGATCCCAAACTTTTGAACAGCATGCATCACACACACATATTAAATATTATATATTAGGGCTGTCAGTTTAACACGTTAACTCAATTAATTATTTATGAAAAATAACGCGATTAAAATACTTTAACGCATTTAACACACCCGCCCAGACCCCAGACCTGTACTTCATCTCATATTTATATCATATGATAACTGATATCAAACAAGCAGTGAGAGTAATATCACACGAGTGTCGCTTATTTTGTCCTGAATAGCACAAGTGCAAATGTGATTGTAAAAAACAGTTCAATAAATAAGAAGTTAATATTGTGTTATATTTTAAACACAATATTGTCTGTTTTTGCTCAATGCAAATATTACCTATAAAGTCAAAGCAGAATTGTTGCATCTCCAAGCAATACAGCGGTGTTTAGTTTCTGAATGAATCCGCGTTTTGAATGAATTAAATGAATGAGTGGCTCATAAATTTATAATTATTATTTTTTTATTTTTAATTATTAATTCCAGAGTTTTCTTCAGGCAGCATTGCCATACACATGCATTCAACAATAAAATTATAATAAATGTAATTTTAATTTTTTAAATTATATTTAAAAATGTTGTTTTTGTGTGTGTGTGTGTTATATATATATATCTAACTATATAAATAAATATATAAATTTAATAATAAATATTTTTTTAAATAATTATAAACATTTCAGAGTTGCTTTTCTCTAGGCAGCAGATTGTCGTACACATGCATTTGTGCAATAAATAACCATAGCTAGTAAAATTTCTCTCCCAGGTCATTAATTTATTCATCAGGAGAAGGTTTAACAGGTGTTGGAGGACATTTTCCACAGCCAGCACAGCAGGTTTAACAAGAACACATGCTTCAGTCTCAAGGCCAGATCATGACATGGACATATGTTCGCACTCCCACGTTTATAATCACACATGTGATTGTGGGAGCCACAGCCCTGCTTCAGCATGATATGAAGAGAGAAAACTGCAGCGCTCTGATATAAATACACATAAATATCACCATGGAGATGTGAAAGATGAGCTGGGTGTTGATGTGAGCACGTTGGGGCAGACTTTGGAAAGGTCAGGATCATAAAGGTCTCTATAAGATGACATACAGACATGTCTTGATCCGTAAAAAATGTTTTCTTTATAAATACCTCTCTTCTGCATAAAGCTGAACAGATTGTCCAGGAACTCCTTCCTCTTCGGGTCGCTGTCTAGTTCATAGAGCTGCATGTGAAAAACACAGACAGACAAAAAAGGTTAAAAAGAGCAGTGCACAAAACTGCATTCTCATCACTCTTGACGTCCTGATAAGGAAATGCATTATACGTATAAGCAATAAGATATAAGAGGCTGTGCTATTTTGTGAAAAAGTCTTGGATAAACAGACCTGTTAGCTATCAAGTGCTTAAAACATATTCATTAGCATTAAGTGCATTATTGCTAAGAGTCACTACACAATTTAATAAATATATAATAGTGCTGTCAAATGATTAATCGCGATTAATCACATCCGAAATAAAAGTTTTCGTGTACATAATATATATGTGTGTGTACTATGTATATATAAATACACACAAACACATGCATGTATATACATTTAAGAAAAATGTTACGTTTATATTTTAAATATTTATATATATAAATTATATGAATATAAATATATACACATGTAAATATTTTCAAGATATATGCTGTATGTGTGTCTTTATATATACATAAATATACACAGTACACACACATATATTATGTAAACAAAAACTTTTATTTTGGATGCGATTAATCACGATTAATCATTTAATCAACTAAATAAATGACACACTATTTAACAAGAAAAATAATTCTGGTAGCTGAGCAACGGGTTAAATTGCTCCCTCTTTCTCTTTCATTCTTGCTTTCTTCCAGTGTTCCTGATCTCTCATTAGCAGCAGAGAGCTCTTACTCGGGGCGAGGGTCAGAGGGAGAATAAAGGTAAAGCTGGGGGCCAGCGGAGGGTTAATTACAGGATGTATGTGTTTTAGAGTGCCACACTGTAAATCTCTCAAATGACCTGCCTCTTCTCTATTTTCTGTAGGGTACTCAGCCCCCACCCTTATTTCTTTTTATTCATAATTTTACAATCAGTATCCCTTTTACCCTTTATCAGTATCCCTTTAGTTGTTTGTTTGTGAATCAGAATAGCAATGCAAGAAACACCATTAGAGGACTTTATGCCACATTCACGTCTTGTGGTAAATAAACCATAATTACACAATGAATTCAGTGCTATATTCTGGTGTGAATGACATAATGGAAAATAAAGAAAGCGCAACAATGCGCACAGCTATAAAATGAGATATCAAATGGAAAATGTGTGATTAACTGTTGAAGATGTTGACATTTTTTAAAAATCTGACGTCACAACAGACAAGTGGGAAACATTTTTTACCTCTTGCAAACGTCTGTTTTATCAACATTGGTGGAATACAGATGTTTAAAAAACAACAACATTTATTCTTTTTTTTTTGTTGAAATTCTAGATTCCCACTCTGAACTCTTGAACTCTGATATTGTTGTCAAACAGTGAGTGACAATTTTATTTTTTATTGCATTTCATCTGAATTATTGCTTTTTCACATGAGCACATTACAGATTTAGTCGCAGCAAATAGTGCAGACGATCACATGAACGGAAACAGACCGGCTGTATTGCACTTTCATTTGAGCAGATTATCTAATTAGAGATCACTACACTCCAACTACCATGTTTGCTGGTGTTTTTAGCTCATGAGCACTTTTTCCCATAATGTACAGAGCAGGTGTGCGCATGGTTGCCAGGTTGGGAAGATTAAGTAAACCACTGGGCAGAATATGTTTCGATTTATGAAAAAAGCTCAGGTTGGAGATTTTAACTTTTCAAATCTGGCAACCGTAAAGGTTGCAGTGGCTTGTTACCAATGCAAGATAACACAAAAAGCAATTAAAAATGAAATGTTTTCAGGGAAAATAACTAGTGGGCAAATATTGCAGATGATTATGCTTAATTAACTGACAGAGGCAGAAATCGTGATCACAATTAAAATAAGATTCATTGTGTGGCACTAAGTCAAGCATGCATGCATGTATATATATATATATATATATATATATATATATATATATCTCATTTTTTTCAGTGTATAAATCAGGTAAAGAGGGACCAATCATTAAGAATCCAACTCTCATTCTGAGATCTCCCCCTAAAGGGCCTTTAGCTTTCAACAAAGGATAAAACTATAGATCCTTTTACCCCAAATTCTGCTAATACACCCTAAGCCCCCTCCCTCATACTTTAGAAACACATCTGTTTATCTGTTTAAAGCGGGTGGAGGCAGAGCCGTCTGACATTACCTCAAACACAGGGTGGAGAAATGTACCAGTAAAGAGTCGGTTGGATGTGAATGTTTTACTTCAACTGATTTTAGGCCTTAAATGTGGCGTCAAAAAATTGGTGGTAAATTGCTGATAAATTTAGTGAGAAGTACTGACTGACGAAAATAAAAATAAACAAAAATAAACATAATAAACAACCGATACGGCAGAATATAAACAAGCATTTGCATCCCCATTTGAATTCAGGAATGTTGATGAGTTTCCCAAGAAATGGCCACAGAAATAATCACACACACATGTAACATATAGCAATCACGTTACTAGTGGGGCTGCACGATAAATCCTATTTTTAATAGTGATTGCGATTTCTGATTTTCTCGTTTTATTTAGCATAACTGTCTGCGAAATTTGCCCACTGATTATTTATCCTAGGAGGTACTTTATTTTAATTTTCCATTTGAATTATATTGCATTGGTAACAAGAATTCATGGATGGTGGTAAGAGGTAAAAATCCCACAGTCAGAGCTTTTTCATAAATTGATACATTTTCCGTCCAGAGGCTTACGAAATCTTCCCAACCTGGCAACAATGTGCACACACTCTCTTTGCATTACAGAAAAAGCGCTGATGAGTTGAAAACACAGACAAACACGTAAGTTGGAGCAATCGCTATTGAGATCTTCTGCTCAAATAAAAGTGCAATACAGTCAGTGTTTTCTTTATGCACTCATTTGTGATGTTTGCTATGAGCAAACATGCGAGTTGATGTTTTCTTGATTTGGGGTTACGTGAAAGTACAATAACTCTGATGAAATGTGAAAAAAAACCGTGTAAAATGTTCTGAGCAAAATAATCATGATTAACAGTTTAACCATTATCATGCAGCCCTAGTTACAAGTAACAAAATAAAGGTGTGTAATGCTTTTGTGGGTCAGTTTTACGTCTCAAAAGGTTTTCAGAGGTGAGCGAGTGAATGAATGCTGAACTGGATACCATGGATCGACACTGAGAAGGTCTGACATTGTTTCGATGACACGTGAGCTGTTAGCCTCGAAATGACGCAGGAACATTTCACACCTGCCAATCACCTCAAGCGGCAAGCAAAACGACAATACGGGGGAAGGGCCGGAAATGAGCGAGGCCCAAATGGGGGAAGGGTAACTATGAAAGCACATAAGAACAGTATCGATCCCATAGAGGCGCCTGTTCTCAGACGCCTCGATCTGACTTCATTTGAATGGTGGGGTTGCATTGAGGGCAAAGGAGAATGTGGTTTCTGTATTACTGAGAGAAACTACAGGGTCACAACGTCCCTAGCTAAAAAGCGCCTCAACAGAAACACCTGCAGGGAATGAGAAATTGATTTCAGAAACCCGAAACTCTGAATTCTGGCTAAATTATTCAAATTATTTATTAATTTAACCAGTACTGAAATCTGTGTGGGCTGTAAGTCAGTCCAAAGTTTCGAATACACTGAATAGATAGTATGAAAAACCTGAATGATTGTGCTCTCTCTCTCTCTCTCTCTCTCTATATATAATAAATAAATATATATATTAGTATATTTACTAGTGTGTGTGTGTGTGTGTGTGTGTATGCATGCATGCATGCATGCATATTATATATATATATATATACACACACATACACACACACAAACACGTTTTTTTCATTTATGAGGAAAAATCTGACCGGGGGATTTAAACTCTTGATATCTGGCAACTGGAGGCTCGTTAATAATGCAAATCTTTATTAATGCAAACGCCAAAAGAAAATAATTTTCAGGATACATAAACAGAGGACAAATTTTGCAGATGAATATACTTCATAAATCAAGAGAAGAAAAAAAATCGTGATCACAATTAAAATATGATTTTTTTCTATTAAAAAACATTTAGTGGTGCTCGCTAAGGCAGCACTATCGACTTATGATTTTTGCCAATAAAATTGCCTATTAAATTGCCAAAAAAATCAAATGAGTGAAAAATCTAGACTTACATGTTAGGAGAAACTAAAACATTAAAAATGTAACAAAATAACTGGATCCATGGTTTTAACTTAAGGCATTATTTCTGGCAAACACATCAACGTGTGAAAGATCTTAATGATAACAGAAACCACATTAACAAACCATAACCTAAATTGTTTAATACACCACAACAAAGCAATTTATTGGACCTATGAGTCATGATTTAAGCATTCTCATGTCTAAAGTCACAGAAACAGCAAAAAAATCAACACAGATGACACAATTAACTTTAAATTTGAGATACTTGCTCTGACAGAAATAAAGAGAGCAAAAAGGGAGGAACTATCAGCTCGGTAGCAGGTTACATTTGGCATTGTAACAGCTCCAGTCATTTTTTGCAAGCTGAACCCTGCTCACTTCCTGTCAGGGTTATATAACCAAACCTAAAACCACAAAATATTTTTTAAAAAGTTACAATTAAACTTATTTTATTTCAACTAGTTTCCAAGGTAGCACTTCTCATTTCCCTTTAACTTGATGTACTAATAACTAAAACGGAAATAAAAATAAATAAAAACTATATTGACATATTTAAAAACGACAAAAAAATGTCAAAAACACAATAAAATTACTAAAACTAAAATTAACACGAAAGCAAAAAAAATATACAAATAAAATTTCAAAATGTTAAAAAATAGTTTCTCAACGATACTAAAGTACCACTGCTTCCTGTCTCACATCTCATGTGGCCTGTTCATCTTCAACAATGCAAAGTGGTCAAACATTTGACTTCTGAACACAGAAGTCCACCAACCCTCTCCTCGGGTCTCATTCACAAACTGCACGTGTGCAAACATTAGTGTGTAAAACCTGTGTGGGCGAATGGTTTCACACAGAAAACACGATTCATAAATAAATTTACACATTTTTCTAAATTTAGAACCAACTCAAACCACACGTACTTAAAAAAACCCAACTCTTGGTTGAATTAGAAAAAAAAAAGAAAAGCACATTAAAGGGAAGAAAACTCCTTAAAGATGAAAATTACTCCAGGATGATGGACAAAAAGTTTCTGGGTCATTCCATACTTTAGGGTACATTTCAAGTTCATTGATGATAATTATATTTTTTTCTAACAATTTTCTTCTGAAATATCATATTTTATCTATTAGAATACATACTATAACCGCACACATATTTTGTGCACCGTTTTGCTAGAAATTGCCTTTATGTCCCTTAAATTACAATTTTTGCAAAGTCTGCTTTTTGAATTGGTGAATTCAAAATAATGAATAAAACTTGTAAAGTCAAGATTTTCAGTGCTAAATTTATTTACGGATTCCAAATACTACTGATTTTAAATGAAATTTTCTTTCAAATAAAAAAAAAAAAAAAAATTAATTTTACTCGTCAACTATATAATTAGACCCTTCTGGGAAAGAAAAAAAATATATAAAATTTGTTTATCACAAAATCATGTGACCAGCATCATGTGATGTCTTTTGTTTATTCAAAACAATACATTTGGTTGACCATATATATATATATATATATATATATATATAAATGCTGTTACACAATAGATAGCATGAAAATGATTAAACTTGGCAACTAGCAAATAAGTTACGCTGATAAAATAGATCAACTGAAACCAATAGTTGTTTTACTGTTTATACACCTTTTTCCTGATGTCAAATGTACCCTAAATTCTAGAAAGACTGTTAAGAGAGAAGTGCGATGCAATGGAAAAGTGCTAGCCTAAGCTTTTCGTCCACCTTTGTTTACATTCCAATGTCTAGAAGCCCGAGCCTGACATCAGCTCTGAAGCAGCAGCAATGTCTGGACAACATCCAGCTATGAACTACTCCCCATAACAGCAATTCCTGTCTACAAGTGCTCGTTTTCCTGCTTGGACATGAGTGAGTCGTCTGAGCAATTAAAGCTGTTAGAATGGCAGAATGCCTTTGGGAGACGTCTGTCTGAAACAAAATAGGAATACATGACATGATGTCAAGTCTCCATTAACAAGACCATTCATTCACCGTGTTTTTTCTGAGAGAGGAATAATTAAACGCTTGACTGGTAATAGGTCAGTGGTGAAATCAAATTTGTGAATTAGGCAAATCAGACACTGATATGTTTAAACATCACGAGCTATGAAAGCTTCATTTGTTTATACAAACCTGGAATTCGCAGGGCTGCACGATAAATCACATTTTAATCATTATCTTCTTCTCTCGATTTATTAAGCATAACTGTTTGCCATATTTGCCCGCTGGTTATTTATCCTGAAAACGTTTCGTTTTAATTTGGCATGTCGGTTGCCAGATGTCAAGAGATAAAATCCCCTAATAAAATCAATTATAAATCAATTTCAATTCAATTCATATCAATTTCATAAATCAATACATTTGCTGTCCAGTGGTTTACTTAATATTCCCAACCTAGCAACCATGAGCACACACGCTCTCTGTATTAACATGTAAATTGAAGTTTAGCGATCTCTATTGAGATATCCTGCTCAAATAAAAGTGTAATACAGCCAGTCTGTTTTCGTTCAAGTGATCGTTTGCGCTTTTTGCTGCAAACAAAATGGCAAACAAACAATGTGAGTTTATACTCCCTTGATTATTAATTCTAGATAATTAGATAATTCTAATGAAACGTTAAAAAAACTAAAATGGCAGTAAGTGATTTTTTTTTTTTTTGAGCAAAATAATCAATATTAACAGTTGCAACAGTGCAACAATACCGAATGTAATTAGAAACTGGTCAAGCGATGTTATGGAACATAATTAGCAAGAGTTAAAGAAAATTTAATAGCCATAAGTAATTAGCAAGAGTGCATGTAAATTCTAAAAAAAAAAAAAAAAAAGAGCGAAATCTTCGAAGCTAGTGGGATATATTGAGGAAACTAAAATATATAAGAGCCCAAGCTTCTCTTCAGCTTGGAGCATTTAAATGGCGCCCCCCCCCCCACCTCAATTTGCAGTGAGCAAATCAATGTTTAATGTTAAAACCACTAAATGGCAACTGACTGTAGAGGGTGTGATGAATTTTTAAAGAGCTCTATTCTTTACTGCCCATCTGGGCTCCATTTGCCCTGCTGTTCAAGTTTACAGCAGACATCAAAGGATACTTCTCTTTTTCTCAGGATGTTTGTGTGAGAGGAAGAAATGTAACAGTTTATAGAGCTGCAAAATGAGAAATATTTTCTCTTTACACTTGATGTCATGATAGTCTCTTATATAATAATACGCCAGTTGGTTTATGACAAAATGAACTAAAAGTAAATGATCAAATCCAGCTACATGGGAAGGCTAGTCCCACCTTAAACCACAGAGCAACAAAAATTTACCAGATGCAGTAGCATTATGAATTATATTGATGCAAAAAACATTTAAGGTTGTGCATTACGGTGGTTTTACAGTTAAACTGCGGGTTTCACCTAAAAATGAATTAATGAATCATCACTTACTCGCCTTTATGTCATTCCAAACCTGTATGACTTACCTCTGTTGAAAGATATTTATCAAAAACATATTTGGTCAAAACATAAGTTTAATAGAAGAAAGAAGGTCATACAGGTTTCGAACAATACGAGGTGACAATACATACACTTTAAATGAAAATTACAGTTTGTACTAAAAAAACCCCCCAAAAAAACTAATTGCACAAAACCTTACAGAACTTCTTTAGTATGTCTGATATGCAGTTACACATACCATGTGAAGCACACATCTGAAATTCAGTTAATGCATCTACTTAACTAGAATAACAGAATTATGCACAACAGAATGCTTGCGCTAAAATGTAAATATGTAGAAGAAATTTCTCTTTATATTTGGTTTTACTTTCTTTGCTCTTTATCACCCTGCAGCGCTAAAATTGATGTAGTAAGTGACGATGATGAAATCAGAGACACTCCCCTTGAAATCCGATCAGCTGTAGACTGTTTAGGGTTACCACGCACTGTAGCAACTTGCCACATTAGTATAGAATGCACGGTCACAGGCATTCAAACGAATAACGGCTCCAAATAAATGTGTCATCCACTCAGAAGCTAGCTTTAGAACTGCTTCTTTTATATTAAATAAATAAATAATACAGCTTTAAATTTGTGTAGGTGTCCTGTTTAATTTTACATATTCATTTAATCATTTACTTTTAGTGAGCACAACAGAAGAAATTAAGTCCCAGTCAACAAATTATTCCCAGTTAGTCTAAAGCAGCTTTTTAAATAATAAATAAAAAGATTAAAAAGTAGATAGAATAGGGAGAGCTAGTGTTAGAGGGTCAAGTTATTTTTATTGTTTATAATAAATAAAAAGAAAACAAGTAGACAGAATAGAAAAAGTATAGAGAATGCTAGTGTTAGAGGGTCAAGTTATTTTTATTAGTATTTACAATAAATAAAAAGAAAACAATTAGAATAGAAAAAGAATAGAATAAGAATAGACACTGCAGTTGTTAGAGGGTCAATATTTGTTATAATAAATAAAAAGAAAACAAGTTGATAGAATAGAAATAGAATAAATAGTGCACTTTTTATTTTATTTTTTATATGTAATTAATATTGTGCATTTTTATTTTTTATATTTTAATAATAATGTTGTTTCATTTCTATATATATATATATATATATATATATATATATATATATATACACATACACACACACATACATATATATATATATGTGTGTGTGTGTGTGTGTGTGTGTATGTATGTATGTGTACATACACACAATCATGTACACATAATATTTACACACACACACACACACACATATATATATATATGTATGTGTGTATTATGTGTACATAAACATATAGATACTTGTGAATAAAATAGATAGATAGATACACACAAAGAGCATTACAAATCAAGTGTAGTTCGAGTACAAATGGCTGAATTCCATAAAGCTTACAAAAGATTTTTAAGTAGTGTTTGTCACTGTTAGTTCTGTTATCAGGAAGAGGAAGTTGCATAAAACCACCCAGACAGTGGGTACATACAGATACACCATATATGAGTTCTATAAAATTCTGCACAGAGACTCATTTAGTTAAACAGAAATGTCTCTTGGAGTTGTTGATGAAACCGTGACCACCTGCCAGCACCGAGAGGACAATTTGCATAGGGACAAAATCTGCTGCAACGGATGTTTCTTATACCTTACTTACAAGAAGATGAGTTTAACAACACAGAATAAAAAAAAAAAAAAAAAAAAAAAAAAAAAAAAAAAAAAAAAGGCAAATCAGAACAATTCCAACAAATTAAAACCACAAACTTGGCCAGCAGCAGACAATAGTACTAAAGCCATCCTCACTGTGTGAATGATTACGACGTGTCATTTTTGATACCACTGAATAAATCTGTTTCTTTATTCAATTCACTTTATGGCAGGCGCAGATAGTTGTGTTCGAGGTTTTGGCAGCATGCCTTAAAACACGATTAATTAATATCTATATCAAACATAATCAGAGACACAGTGGCTTTGCATTTATTTTGGCCGTCTCCCAGCTGTTTCCGGAAAGAGACCAGCTGTCAGCCTTTCACATGCTCTGCATAACGCCGGAGGACAGCCTGACTGCTAGTTTGCAGGTTTTATTAAGGTACATTTTTAAAAACAAATTTACGGAACTCAATATAACTTCCAGCCGATCTCCATTACTTTTTAATACATTTTACAGAAAGCAGCTTAAGGTTTGAATAGCTCAGCTCCAAACCACTAGAACATGAAAACAGCTTTTACTATACCTTCTGATCACACTGCAAAACAAATGACACTCTTCATCAGTATATTTGTCTTGTTTTCCAGTGCAAATATCTAAAGATTCTTAAATCAAGATACAAAATGACAAATTTTCTGTAAAATTAGTCTAAATTTAGTCAGTTTGTGATAACATAACAATTACCTGCTAGTGGGCTCAAAATAAAATCTACTTAATTCAAAGGGAAAACAAGCTTTTGACATATATTTCTTCTGGTTATAGACAAAACCAGAACAATTTGTCTCAGAAAACAAGACTTCATTTTGCATCTTAACTAAACGTATCTTGATTTAAGGATTGGAAAACAAACAAAAATACTGAGGATTCATTTTTTGCAGTGCATGCAACATTTAATGCCATGATTTTATGAATTTGAGCTCGGATTTAGGACTAAGAATTTGCGGAAGGGTGAATTAAGACTTTTTAAGAAGTGCAGAAATGAGTCATGGGTTTTATCTGTGAAAAGTGTGCCAGAGTTCAGTTTGGAAAGGTTCCAGCTGTGACGGCCGATAAAGACATTGGCGTTTTTTGTTTTTTTTTTTCCTGCCAGGGTCCAGATTATCACTTTCCCTCAGGCACATTCCTCACTGCCCCCACCCACCTGCCCAAAATAAACCATGGGCCTTAACCCTTTCCACACATACGGCAGCACAAACTACACCAAACAAACTAGTGTTCTAATGCAACAGACTCAAACCATTAGTGTGTTGTTGCAACTAGGCGTATCATCCAGTTTCACATTCTCACATTCAGAACGGAGAAGAGGTGTAAAGTATTCATTATACAACCACTCAAGTACCACCCAATCATTGTGCAACATCTCAACGTACAGACAGTGCTGCACGTCTTGATTGCTTAACTGCCCACAACATTCACGTTTTCTGGCAACGACTTGATATGAAGATCAAGCTTGAACTGAATGCTAAAGCCCCGATAGCATTTCTGTCGCCCGCTAACCAACAGTTGTAAACACCTGCAAATGCTTCACTCAGCACATCACATGCCCAGCATACACACATCACATGACCTTGTTCTCAAAAGCAGGGTACAAAATGTTCAAATCCAACATGATTGTTAAAAGAATAATAACCTGCAGTGCTCCGTAACCGGAAATCTGGGTTTAAAAATTCCCCAGGAAGGGTACAGACGGTCAGAGCCCTTCTGGAGCACATAAAACAGTCATTATGGGAAAGCAGTATTACAACGGCATGGAACATATTCACAAGAGTGCTACTGCATGCTGCCTTTCAGTTCCATAAACCAGCCACAAATGATCTTACTGACTAGTGTTGACAAAAGTAAAACAAGAGTTTTCACTCAGTCAGTGAGCTCACGTTGCGGCTGAACTATCCACTTTTTCCTACGCCCCATGACGATTTGCGCAAATTATAGGAGTAACTTTCGTTTACACTGCAAACAATCAGCAAAAGGTTTGCACAATGAACGCAATAAGCATTTTCAAAAACTGGGTACGATGAGGTGCCATTATTTTACTCACCCTTCAACAATCGATCATTAAAAGGAAATTTAAAAGTGTAAAAGCATTAACAAATTATTTTCAACATACCAGTAATAACTCCTATCCGCAGCAATATTACAGGCGAGTTAAATATCATTATAGTAATATGTGTCTATAACTCATATTATGTTATACAGCATCCGTGTGAAAACAAACCTGGAAAGAGACATGAGAATTTGGGGAGAAAAATGCAAGATTCTTAGTGCATTCCAGGGAATTATTAATGGTATATATTGTGAATTAAATCGGGAGACCAGAACACAAATGCACAGTATGTAGTCTTTTTCCATTTACTTGCAGCAGAATACAAAGGAAACATGAAAATATTCAGGAGGAAAATAATGCTGAAAAGAGCTATTCTATAGATATTGTTGATATATCGCGTCACATTAATATACCAAACAATGTTATTCTCCTGATTCTGAAAATAGAAAGTGAATGAAAATATACAGCCCATTCAGCCATAATAACGGATAAGGATGATTTGTAGCGCAATCTTATGATTTGAGTGGAACTTCCACAAACCGGAAGTGCCTCCCATAATTTAAAAGTAGGCTTGTTAGGAAAAGGGTGGATAGCTTGTTCTTTGCTCGCTTTCTGTACAAACCCATTCATAATTTGAATACAAGTTTCATTTTTCATGCTGCTATGTACACACTGTTAAGTTTCGAGAATGACGACCGTATTAAAATGCAGGACTGAATCTGAAATTGTGATGTTTGACATAATAACCACAGCAACTGTCACAATAGATTTGTGCATAAAGTCTTTCAGTGTAAGTGCAATAGATCTGCCACTTGTTCTGTTACCTGTTATGCATTTCTTTGATATTTAATTACTTTCATTTGATCTTGTTTATGGAATTGAACAATATTTCAAGACTACAAGCTAATGCTTTAATGTATTATTTACTTATGACTATTAATAGCATTGATAATTAACTAATATTAATACATTTTCAAATAATTAAATTTTGGAAATATTAAAATAAAATAAAATAGGTATCAACAACCATGGAATTTTACTTGTATTTTACTGGTACTACTGAAATTTTGGTACTGCGACAAAACTACTTAGCATTTTAAATAAATAAATAAATAAATAAATAAATAAGCTCTTTGTGCTTTTGTCATAACCGCTGCTCCAGACAAAGGCTCTTCATTGGCTCAAACAGCAGGGCAACCAAACTCTTCCTGTCTCTAGGAACTAATTTAAAGTGAGTCCTTCAATGTTCATTTTCCAGAAACCAACAAATATGCATGTACGGGATTCTGCATGATCTGGCATTTGGCTTCATGCTCTGAGACGATCTGTAATTATGCCTCGAACCTTTCTTTATTTCAGCTCACATGACATCATAACAAGCCACAGCCTGCACTTACGAGCTAAACAACCACAGCTAATATATAGCTGTGTGACAGATAATGTGTGTTGGGAATGTCAGTGTTTGATATATGGTTCAGGTTTAACAAACAGCAAGAACACACGTAAATGCATGAAGTAATAAAATTGATGTGTCCACTGTCCACAATTTCAGGATCACAGCTACAGTCTGATCTTGGAATTAATGCATCTAGCTTGCAATTAGTTTTGCACCAACATAATTGAAAACTACAAAATTTGTGCATTTCGATGTAGTGTGTTTTTGAGCAGTGCTGGTCAGATGAACTCAATGACTCTTGCTTAGTTCATGACTTCTGCTTTTATAACCCACTTCACAAAATCTCGCACTCAGCATAAAACACAGCAGCTTCAGCCCCAAATCAATTAGCCAAGTTATTTCTTCAAGTTCTGCATGCTGTCGTTGCTTGCAAATATTTATTTGAAAGACCGTTTTGCTTCAACAAACTTCTCCAGGCACAATCCCTTCAGAAGGTCATCAAACCGGAACGCTGCTATATCAAAATAATACGCTGTCACTGCAGATAAATATTTGCATTAGGACTAGTGAAAGCAACAAATTCTATTCTTTACACAACATTCATCCTACACACCTGCAACCATCCAGGTGTGTGTGAGGTGTGTTTATTTGGTCTGTATTTTTTTAGACTAACATCATTGTAGCAAGACCTGTTTTAGGTTAGAATTACCCTGTCTGCCAGGACAGATAAGAGGGCAAAAAAATAAAAATACCCTGCACAGTTTAGCAGGATCTAGAACATGAATGAAAAGTGTCGATTGTGGCATTACATTTACAGGAGATTTGCTCATGTTGCATCAGATTTCAGTTTGCAGCGTTGAGCGTTATAACCAATCACGCACGTTTCTGTTGAGCTTGTAAATGCAATGACCAATCAAAAGTGTACTGATACATCACCGTGGAGAATGCTAGAGTTGTTTGGAATTCTGAATTTGCATTCGCAATCATTATAAACAACAAATCCAGAAAATATGTAAAGTAAGAGTCATTTTGCAATGTAGACAGCTTAAGTGAATATAACGGGAATTTTTGCAAAACTCTTCGCACAGTTCAGTGCTCTTTGCTAGCTTTCTTTATATAATTTACTCCCATTTTGTTTTTCATGCAACTGAAATAACCAGTGTGATTTTCTAATGCATAAAAAGAAACCAATTCTTAGCTTATTTTGTCTCTGTTAGCTTGTTTTTAATCATTAAAACAATATCAAGAGCAATAATGATTTTGTCATTGCAGCTTCACCCTCTATTGAGTTCCTGTTTTTTAATTTGCAAGCCATTTACATCATGCAATTTTTGTGTAAGTATGTGAGCAGTGTGTGTAAATAAAAAACTTCTGTTCCACCTTTGCAGATCACTTTTGTTGATTTTGAAAAAAAAAGAAAGAAAAAAAAAAGAGAGTGGTAACAATCTTTATATTGTGATTAACTGAAGTTAAATTTAAAGGGATAGTTCAGCCAGAAATAAAAATATTGTCATCTTTTACACACCCTCATCTTAGATACAAACCAGTCTTTGTTGAACAAAAAAAATATTCTGAAGAATGTTGGTAACCAGACAGTTGCTGGTAGCCATTGACTTCCATGCTATCTTTTTTCTCATAAAATTGAACCATCAACTGTTTGGTTACCCACTTCCTTCAAAATATCTTCTTTTGTGTACAATAGAAGAAAGAAACTCGGACAGGTTTGGAATAACATGAGGGTGAGTAAATGATGACAGAATTCTTGAGTATTTGACATAATATAACACAGGTATATTTAATAAGGGAATTATAAAAATTGCCCTTACGAAGGTATAAAAAAAAAAAAATGCCCCTGGAAATCAGTTCCAGAGGGCAAATATTGCCCCCTTAGTGTATAAGTTCATTTCTGACCTGTCTGAACTGCTCCTCATAGGTCCAGTCTGCGTGGTCCTGTCCATGGAGTGGCCCGTGGGATGAATGAGCGGAGTGAGTCAGCGGCCGCGGTTCGCTCTCAGAACCAGGCCGAGCCTTTAGCAGCTGGGAGTGAGGGTGTAAATGGCGGTGGGGTAAGAGGAGGATGCCTCTGCCTGGGGTGACGGCCTCACGGCTTGACGGCAGCCCTTCATCACCTAGATCATCATCATAATCTTCCTCCATCTCACCCTCAAAGTCATCTTCATCCCATTTCTGTTTTCTGCACAGAAACACATGAGATGAAACGTTAGAGAGGGACGCTTATTAATTCAGGCAAATGAAAACATTAATAATGAAACAATGAAATGGTGCTATGAGTAAATTTCCATCCAAATACCATACCATGAGTTCTGGTAAAATGAGAAAATAATTTACAGAAAGCCACATATTAAATATACAGCAGGTACACAGTAGACTTGTACATTTTTTGAAGATGCGAGAGGATGTTTGTCTAATTTCTTTTTAGCACATTTCTTTTAGTCATCTTTATTGCTTTTTTAAAACGAAGAAAAAAATCTGATTTTTGGAATTTACGACTCAAATTTGAGTTTTTTTTTTTTTAATTTCCCTGTTAATAGTAGAATAAATAAGTTTTTTTAAGATTTTGAAAGAAGTCTTTTATGCTCCCCAAGGCTGCATTTATTAGAGTAAAAATACATTAAAAACAGCAATATTGTGAAATATTATTACAATTTAAAAGAGATGTTTTCTATTGTACTATATTTTTAAATGCAATTTATTCCTGTGGTTTAAAACTGAATTTTTAACAGCCGTAACTTCAGTCTTCAGTGCCACATGATCATTCAATATGTTGATTTGATTTGACTTTACTATTATTGATGATTGAGTCCCACTTATAAAAACTTAAATAAATGTTATTTTTATTATCGATGCTTTAAAGAGTTTTCGCTGCTTAATATTTTTGTGGAAATCATGATACATTTTTGTTTTCATGATTTGCTGATGAATAGAAAATTTTATAGAAATAAAGCATTTGAAATAAATCTCCTGTAACTGTCTTTGCGGTCAGTTTTGATCAATTTAATGCATCCTTTTGAATGGTAGTGTATCAAGGTGTATCAATATTCAACATTGATAATCAGAAATGTTTTGTGAGCAGCAAATCAGCATATTAGAATGATTTCTGAAGGATCATGTGACACTGAAGACTGGAGTAATGATGCTGAAAATTCAGCTTTGATCACAGGAATAAATTAAATTTTAAAATATATTACAATAGAAAACTGTTTTTTTTTTTTAACTGTAATAATATTTCCACAATATTACAGTGCAGAGACTTCCTTCAACAATGTTTAGAAAAAAAAAAAAAATCTTAATTTTTCCAAATTTCTGGCCGTTGCATGTAATGAACTTCCATTAACACTTATGCATATACAACAGTCACAATTCAGCACAACATAATGGCATTTACCAACTCAAGCAGCATCTCATTTGCACATGATGGCCCACTTACATCTGCTCTTCCTCCTCAGACCCCATCATATCTTTGTATTGCTCCTCCCCTTCCTCTTCATCACCCTCTTCATCCTCGTCGTCTCCTCCACTGCTGCGCTCAGACATGGGGCTGTCGGCCCTCTGAAGTCCAGCTGCTACCGCGCGCATTGCTGCCAGCGCCGCCATCTGCGCCTGCTCTGTGTCAGCGGTGGAGATTGCTTTCAGCTCCTCCCCTATGGGGGCGGGGCTGTGCGACTGCCCCGCCTGCTCCATCAGCAGTTTGGCTCTCTGCTGTCTGTGCAGGTTCTCCATCACCGCCTGCAGCTTCATTGCCTGGGAAACAGGACACGCTGGGATTCTAGCCCCTTCACTTTTCCCCCACAGCTGAAAACAGACCGCACCACTTTCTGTGAGCTTGATCCAGAAGACAGGGCTTCAGGAAACAGGAAGTGTTGTTCTTGTACTCGACGGACAAGGGGAAGATGACCCCCACGCACAGGGGTCTACCTGAGAAAGAAAAAGTATAAAACATTGCTTTTTTAAATATTCGATAATTCAAAATTTATTATGCACTGAAATTTGAGCAACCAAAAATTTTTCGACCAAAATAGCAATTCTCGGTTTGCGTGATAAAAAGCCTTTAAGTGCCATTTTAAATTTTCTTCTAAAATGAGGATTTTTATCAGGCTCCTATGTGTAGGTTCAGTAATTTCACTTTAATAGCAATGAATATGTTCTTTTCATTGCCATTAAAATGAAATAAATTAACATAAACATAGGAGCCTGAGAAAAATGCTAATTTTAGAAAAAAATTTCAGTTGCATCTGAACTCTTCACATATATACTGTGTGTGTGTGTGTATTATATATATATATATATATATATATATATATATATATTAGTCTTCATTATTGTCTTCATTATTTAATCACGTTTATAGTTCAATAACAAATTGGAGTAGAAAAAAAATCCTATTATTAAAAAGTTTTAAAGACACAAAAAAGGTAAGTGCAATTTAAATGTTTGCATAACTCCGTATTGATTATTAAATACATTTGATCAATTAATTGATTATTAAATAGCATTTATTTTCCATTTCGGACCAGAATTTTCAAGGTGCATCACTGATAACAATATTTATGCATTTGCTCTGGGGGAAAAAAAAAGAAGAGGAATTTTTGGAATTGATTTTTTAAAATTCAATTCATAACCATTTGTACTTTCCATATCAAAAAAATGGCAGAAAGCAGCAGGCAGTATATTCAAAGTCTTCTGAAGCCACAAAATAGATTTCCATGAGAAAAAGATTAAAATATGTATTCTTTATTCATACAGTGCATACAGTACTTTGAAACCCATTAATAAGTTAATGATAGAAGAATGATAGATGAATCTTTTGATTCGGTTCATAAAATTGAACAATTTGCTCTGAATAATTCAAACTGAACTTTCAAGGTTCAATATTCACCTCTTCACTAAAACTTGAAAAATACATAAAAACGGCACACATTTCAGTGAATATTTTTGAGTGATGATGCAAAAGTGAATCAATGAATCATAATTCTGAATTAATAGAATAGCAGACCGAACACAGTTTGAACTAATTCATGAAAACCAAACAAACTTACCAACTCTAACGCAGCTTTTGAAGTGTAAATCAAAAACACCGTCTTCACACTTTTACTAACAGTACATGGCAAGAAATACACAGCCTATTCCATGATCATTTTCTGACTTAAGCGGTGTGATCTTGTGTTATAAGGAAATGATCAGTTTCCCCCTCCCATTTGCATTTCATTATTTGTCATCAGTCATGACCACACCTTAGTTGATTCACTGCATCTGTAAACCCTTCATCTGCAATCATCACAACACAGTGTCCACACTTCATGTGATGCTTCGTTGACTATATTGGGAGTTGTCATGTTATGATGCTCAAGGTGCCGCCGGCTGGCTGCTAAATTTGATATTTGCCTGAATTACTCCCGTTTACTCCATTTCCTTGTTTATAGTTTCAAAAGTTAAACTTGTTTAATCAAATCATCTCTACAATGAGAATTTTCCTTCTCCCTAATAACACTTTTGACCATTGTTTCTCAAGACATCTCAAATCCGTCTTTTTTCCTTAGTATCTTGTGCATTTGAGGCCTGTGGCTGTAAAGCAGCATTTAAAGCAACGTTTCAACACTGAGAATATTGTGTTGCAGACAATGACATTCTCAGTGTCATGCAAGATCCTATTCCCCTGCGGAAAACTAGACCTCTTTATCAATGTCCAATAAAAAGTTACTGTGATATCTTGCTCTGGATGTTGACACAGGAGAAACAGCAAGGCTCTTCTGGCACATCACGCAATCTTGTTTGAGCTTCCAGATCCAGTAAGGTTGAAGTATTTTGTGTTTTTATGAATTACTAAAGCGCTGATGTTTTTTGGAATGAACTTTCAATGGAGGGTCAGAAATCTTTGAGATTTGTTTTACAAAGATGAACAAAATTCTAATGGGTTTGTGGACTGATATGGGGGCAAGTTGATGACAGAATTGCAATTTTTATGTGAATTATCCCTTTAACTAGACTGCATGATTTTTCACTCAAAAAATAAAAATCACAATTATTGACATTTTATTGACAATTTTTATTGCATTTTCACATAAGCACAAATCAAGAGAACTTCAACTCGCATGGTCTACGTTGCAGCAAACGGCGCAAATGACTGCGTGAAAGAGAACAGAGAGAATTTGAGCAGAATAACTCAGAGATCGCTAAACTTCACCTTAAACGTTTGCCAGTGTTTTCAGCTCATCAGCACTTTTTCCATAATACAGAGAGTGTGAGTGCATGGTTGCCAGGTTGGGAAGATTAAGTAAACTACTGGACAGAAAATGTATTGATTTAAGAAAAAATAGTTTTGATTGAGGATTTAAACTCTTGACATCTGGCAACCATGAAAGCTTGTGAAGGCTCACTACCAATACAAGATAATGCCAAATGAAAAAGAAATGTTTTTAGGATATTTAACCAGTGGACAAATGTCACAGACGATTATGCTTAATAATAAAATGAGAGAAGCAGATATCATAATAGCTATTAAAATATGATTTATCATGCAATACCCGAATAGTTGTCCCAAAAAGAACTCACCCTCAAGCTGTTCCAAAACTTTTCTTTCATTTCTTTCGTCTGGTTAACACAAAAAGATGATATTTTTGAAGAATGTCAATAAGCAGACAGTTACGGTAAGCCATTGACTTCCACAGTAATTTTCTCCATAAAGTCAAAATGTATATTTTTGGGTGAACTATCCTTTTAAAAATGACCTTAAACAATAGAACGAATTTGTTGAGGATTCAGCGGGAGAGGTTGGTATCTTGCATGACACCGGGAGTTTATGGGTTAAACCACAGAGCTGGATGGCGGCGCTGATGATTGTGAAGTCTGAGCAAACACAATGGAGATAAAGGCAGCACTAAGGGTCTAATTCCACATTGATAATGAGCGTCAAGCTGGCCTACATCCAGATTCACCACAGGGATCTGAAACCCATGCATTTACACCATACATTCAATATAATATCTATTACTTACTCCTGGCTGACCAGAAACTGATACGTCATGGTGAATGTGCACAAAGAATAGCGATTACTGCTTTTTCTTTTAGGCGTGTGACAGAGTAAAAATGCAAATAGATAAAGACAAATAAGTTGAAAAGGTTGACACTTTAATATCTCTAATACCTGTAGTGCATGACTGCACAGACCAACTCTGCCTGTTTTATACGTGCAATGCAAAGTAATGGAAATGAAACCGAGATGTTCTGGCCTGGTGACATTTTTTACTCCAGCACTGAGATCTCAGGATTATAACAAACCTCAGATCTGTTTTTGGAGAAGCTACTTTGAAGCTTCTCATAATATCAAGTCAAAATAGATTCCATTTCCAGAAGCATTTAATAAAAAGTAATAACTATCAACCGTTTTAACAAACTCGCATTCAGTCTGGTTACATTCTCGGGTAACATACTATCCATTTGTGGTGCATAAAATTAAGTCTCTTTGGATATTTTTCTCTTGACATCCCACAGAAATGTCACTTCACAAACATAAAATAGGTTGCCAAGCATTTATTACCACTGAATAACACCAAATCTAGGTTTAATATGAATTTACATCAATCCAGTTCATCTATAAGAAACATCCAATGTGATACACAAAAACCAAACTACATTTGGTAATTTCACATCAACAACATTTAAACATTCCTCATGGGGACTGAGAACTAGACACCTGTTAATCAAACTGGTTATGGCAGATCAGTTGTCACGCTACGATACATACCAAGGAAAATCACACTCAAATCTCAGTGCTTTCTAAATGTCTATAGTGGAATCTTAAAGGGGAATTTTTGTGCATCATTGTAAAATGATTCCCACGGTGTCAGGCTCAATACTCAAGTGGCTACAGGACCACAGAAACCAGTTGAAAATAACTTTTGATTTCTGACTGTCTTCGTTTTTTTTCCCAGATAATTCTCACTTTTAAAATGAGACAAACAAACTGTCTCACCTGGCTCAACATATTAGCTCAGCTGAGAATTGGTCATGTTGAGATTTTGAAAACAAATAATTATAAACATTTTCCGCAGTGGTTAATCAATAGGATATAAATAGGGTTTAAGTGCTTGATGCTGCAAACACAAACTGCAGTGTGACTGACATAGTGGCAAAATATGACATAGGCTAATACAGTTTTATTATAAAAACTGAAATGTGCACATCTATGCTGTAAAAAGTCAACTTCTTTACACAATATGAAGATGCAAACTCAAAATTCAATAAAACAAGAAGCTGACTGTTGTTAGACTTGACAAATGGAAGACATATTCTTTCATTATTTTATTAATAAATTATTATTTAAGGTAAGAGATGACAGGCAAAAACACTGTTTTTCTTTTCATCCATTGATCATATTTGAGATTTGGGGCTATTTGGCTTTTCATAAAATGTTTCAAACTTGTGGAAAAAACTACACTTCAAAATACACTTTCAAGTGTTGCTTTCATTGCACTTAATCTATTTGCATTTGTAGATTTCAATTTCAATACACATCTTTAATTATTTTCTCAAAATGAGTCTTTTCTTCTGCACTAAGAGAAATATCCACTTTAGCATCACTTATATAAACATATTCTAATATATTTTCATTGTAATTTCTTTTTCTTGCTGTTGACAGTATTTTCAGAATTATGGAGAGAGAGAAAAAAAAAAAAAGAGAAATCCAAAATGCCTTCTGTAAAAACCTTTGACTGTAATACATCAACAAAATGAACCGGCTAAATCCAGTGCTGAGAATTCTCTTCTGGAAATAGTACATATTTAAATATAACATTCCAAAAAACTTGTTTTGTGTGTGTGTGTGTGTGTATAAATATATACACACACACACATACATATATAAAACACACACACGCACACACACTAGTGTGTGCACGCGTATATATATATATATATATATATATATATGTGTGTGTGTGTGTGTGTGTGTGTATATATGTATATACATTAGTGCTGTCAATCGATTAAAAAAAATTAACTAATCGCACATTTTACTAAAATTAATCGCGATTAATTCCACCTAACATTAAAGTTTTTAAATATACTTTTATATTGCAATAATTTCGCATTCAATCTTCAAATGTACAATGTACAAACAACATGAAGACAGTATATTTTTAATATTTCTTTAATGGCATCTTTTTTATGACTGAAGACCAGCATCACTGATATCAATACTACTGATGTCTCTATAAAATAGTTTTTTTCCCCTGAATATTTAACCATTGGCTGTAACCAGTCATCATTACAGTATAATTTAGATCTATAAATTTTAACATTTATTAGACTTAACTTCTAATTTAAGTGAACTTAATACAAATCACCACATGAACCTATTATACTAAATTACATATTTATCTACTTGTGCCCTTCAGCAGAAATATAAAGAAAATGAATACTTACCAAACACTAAATTCTAAATTAAATATAGATAAACCCCTTTCAGCTATAAAAGTTATTGATTTCCTCTTTTTTTCTTTGGTTCTTGGATTAATAGACATCACAGCAGCTAGTTATTAGCTTATTTGCCTGCTATAGCTTTAAAAGCTGCTGCTGCTGAACGTGACGCGGGTCTGACACGCGTCTTATTTTCTCACAAATCTCTTTACCTTTTTTGACCCACTTCAGGTTTTAAAGTCTCTACTAATGAGTGGAAGACTTGAATCGGGTGTTTTAGATGAGGGAGATAGTGCTGGGGTGCCTCAGGACAGTTTTTAAAACCATTTCAGAGACATGTTCTTAAATGTGACGCATATATTGCATGCATGCACGCAGTTTTAAGGCAGCTTTAATCGCCTTTTTGGTAACTTCATGCCTTAACTGACGGCATAACTAGGACATTGCATGCACGTAGTTTCTTTCGCTGTTTGATATGAAATGATACAGGCTACAGCGCGCGCCGGCACCTTTGTGCGTGTATTTGAAGAGCGCGCTACGAGCACAGTATCTTTTCCGTGCTCGTTTGACTCGCGCCTGGCGCGGAGGCGAAGTTAGAGCGCGTCTGAAACGTCTCCCGTTTGATGTGGTCATAAAGACGTTCTGCATCTAAATAAACGCAATCCTTTTCAAGAAAAAAGAGACTGAGGCAGCAGTTGCGAATGGGGTGGCCAACACTAGCCCCACCCCTGCGTTAATTGCGTTAAATATTTTTAACGCGTTAATCAGAAAAAATTAATCGCGTGCGTTAACTCGCTAATTTTGACACCACTAAAATATATATATGTATTTATTCATTTATTTATTTTTATTTTTTTAACACAAAAATATATATGGGGTTTCCTAGGTGAAAGATGTAATCAAAGAGTGATTTGTTACTGGTGTTGGGCAAGAGAAAAACACTTCACATCTAATATAGCAAGAGATCCTGAGCTTGAATCTCAAGTGTCCATCTGATGTCTCTTGAAACTGTATTTTCAATGTTTCAGAGAAAGGTGAGCCAATCACGTAAACCTCGTTACCATCTCTTAAGCGGTTCCCATGACGATGGCATGTATAAGGGCTGTGGGCAAATCTGAGGGCGAAAGCATGGGCCTCCAAATACATGACACTTCCTTCCTCAGAACAGTACCAGAACAGAAGTGCACACATGATTCACGTGTCTGGCCCTGACCTCTTGAGGATACTGTGCCACTGAGAAGACTTGACAAACAACAGATGAGAGGGCAAACCATTTACTCCACACAAACAAGTTTCTTTCTTAAAATGAGGAGAAAAATTTGGTACTCCTAACAAACAGTGTAAGTAAATCTAAATGCAGTGGACTGACATGATGGGATCCAAAAGTAATAAACTGTAATCATGTTTAATAGTGAAGGCACTCTAAAAACAAAGTCTTCACCTTCTTCTCTTCAAGGACAGGATGTAACAACACACCTCAGATTTACAGCTTCAAAGGAACCAATATGACGCAAGAACCAGATCTCATTGTAGTAAACACAAACAACCAAAAACGTGTGTCAACAGCAAGCGGAAGTCTGGAAGACATGTGGCAAATGCAAAAGACTCATTCATTCTGCTTATGTAGAAAACACATTTGGCACTCCTGTGAGCATTACTTCAATGAGGCAACACTAGCACTACTGAACCCACAAAAAGCTGAATTTTTATTCTGGAATCAACGATCAATCAGGATTAAACAGTTTGGTTCTATATTGACTACTGTCTCGCTAACCAGCTCAATCCGACCAGCTGAGTTCTTTATCATCTTCAAGAATTGGCTAAAAACACATCTCTTCCATCATTATTCGACCCTCTAACTCTAGCACACTCTATTCTAATTATCTTCTTAAAAAAAACAAAAAAACAAACAAAAAAACTTATCCCTTAGACTTGCACTCTATTCGTTTACTGCTTGTTTTCTTTAAATAATAAAAAACTAACACTAGCTTTTCTAATCTTTTTGTTTTCTTTTTATTTATTATACAATTAACAAAAGCTAAAAAGGCCTCTGACACTAGCTTGCTCTATTCTTTTTATATTCTATGTGTTTTCTATTTATTTATTATATAATTAAAAAAAAAAAACTTTGCTACATGTACTGCGTTAGGCTAACTGAGACTTGTCATAGCACTTGCATATCATTGCTCTTTTGTTGATTTTGATTGCTTCCATTGTCCTCATTTGTTAGTCACTTTGGACAAAAGCGTCTGCTAAATGACTAAGCTAAATGCAACCTTTGGGGCAAACATTAAAACAGCAAGCCATGTAAAGAAAGCAAAAATCTGTATCAATCATTTTTCCACAGATCTTTTTTTTTGGTGTTTCAAGGCAGCTCTCACAAATAGTGTCAAGATTTAGCTACTAAAGAAAAGAAGCTAAAGCATAAATCACTAACAACAATCTGCAAAAATACAACAAACTGCAATGCTGGAATTAAAATGACAGTTTTTAAAGAAACCAATAACATGCTGCTTTTATGTCACATGACTAGTAGCCTACCAACATACTCTAAGAAAACAAGGTACAAAAGCTGTCACTGGGGCAGTACCATTTCAAAAGTTACTAATACGTTCCATTTAGGTACTAATATGTACCTTTAAGATACTAATATGCACCCTACAGGGATAAAAAAGGTACGAGTGTTCTTTTTTTTAAAAAGTACCGCCAAAGAGACAGTGAGCGTTTGTACCTTTTTTTCTGAGAGTGCAGCAAAGTGAAAATATTTAAAATTCATAAAGTGAATAAATGTTCAATTAAATTCAGCCATTCTGTGTCTATGTTTCACTTGCTCATCAAATTGCATTATATTACAGTACTATAAAATCTTGATCTCAATACATCAGCAGATAATATATATATTTTATTTTTTTTTATTTTATTTATATATTAATACCACAGCACTTTTTCTTTTCACCAAGGCTGTTTTCACCCTTACAGTGTGACGGTGCACTGAAACTGTCCCTTTAACATCTGCTTTGAATCCATGTGTATTGTGAAATCACTATAAAAATTAATTTGACACAACTTGTTTATATTGTGGTGAGCTGGCCAATGTGGCATCAGCGTCGCTTAGGAAACAGCGCTCGCATAGCAATCACCGTGGAGTGCGTGCTGATCACCAACACCTGAATCTCATCAGCAGCACAGCTTTTAAGCAGAGGAAAAGAAGAAGGAGATGGGTTACGACTCCATAGAAAATCTAATGCTGTGTTCTGGTTCCCTTACAGATTCAAGCTTCTGATGATCAGCATGTCACCTTGCTCACACGGACACTTTGCTGCACTACCAGGATCTACTGCACCGGAGCACGCCAGTACATCTTTTCACAGTACCTGCACTTTTCCTTCAATAAACCTCCCTCTGGGGAATTTATGGCACTTCTGTTGTCCGTGTGATCACTCTCCATGCTACATTGGTGGAGAATGCGGGCAAGGCGGAGCCTAGACAGCGCAGATGGGCAACACCAAACACGTCATCCCCTCTCGCTCGCAAAAGAAGTTCGTCAAAACCCGCAGTTGCTCCTCCATATTGTCAGTCATGGAATTTCTAATGTCAGCGCAGGCCCGGTTGTACGAGGGTACTAGACGGTGCTACATACCCTCAAATGAAAGCAAAAGCAATTAAAAGATCTGGCAAACTATCTAACGTGTTTTTGCAGCGTTGAGCAATGTAGCCAATCAAAGACATATCTGTTGATTTCTTCAAAGCAATGGCCAATCACAAACATTAGAGTTTTCAGAATTCACTCACCGCTGAAAGAGCCAGAGTTTTGCACGCTCGTGAATCATCTCATGACTAACTAAGTGCAGACGCGGTGTAAATAAGAGATCTATTGTGTAGTTTAGAAAACTTGATTATAACTAAACTTTGTGAGATCGTGATGAACTTTGAGTGATGCTTTTAGTGATAATAAAGGGAACGCGCTTTGTGTGTTTTCTAGGCTATAATCCATTCAGAATTTGAATAAAACGTTCGTTTTTCGGACACATACATGCTGCAAAGTTTCGGGAATGATGCTGGATTCATTCTCGAAATATGAGTGATAAACAATAGACGGGACAAAAATGCCTCAGTGATTTATTCTGGAAGCGGTCCTGGCCAAACTTCCACAGACAGCGCGCGTTCTGAGCGAGATCCAGTTCACGGACTAAAAGCGTGTGTAAAAAGATCAGGACATATCAACCAGTAATTTCATTTCCAGTAACAGACGGTAGAAAGTTCAGAAATGAATGGTATGCGATTTATGACAGAATAGTCCCACAACTGATCGTTTATTTTTTCCTCGCGTCTCACCACAATGAAGGGTCACCTCTTCAAACTTAAATGAACATCAGAAAAGCAGCGCGCACATTTCTGGTTAAAAATAAAAGGCCATCAACCAACACTTAAAACGGGAAGCATCGCCATTCAAATCAGCAGCAAGAGTCAAAGCTCCACAGTTTAGTAAACGCAGGCAGCATCTTTAAGTTATTCTTCACTGCGAAGAATTGACAATATGTTGCAATATAGTAGCACATTGTTTTGATGCATAGGCTACAGCTGAAAAAAAAATAAAAAATTTTGCTTTTCTCCCCCCCCCCCCCGACATTTGAGAGTTAAATGTCGCCCATTACAATCATTTTTTTCTAGCTCTGACTGAAATCACTGTACATCAACACTGCTCGGGTCTATAGCCGCATTTTGTTAAATTGTCGTCTCTGCGTTCCAGAATCTTCACGTGAATGTTGTTATTGTTCTTTAACTCTTTATGATCCCCATCAACAACGGAGCTCAGAGAGAAAGACAGCTTTGTAGACAGCACTGACACTTTTCAACTTTCACTACCAAGCATGCATTTGCATGTGCATTTTTTAGTATTCATTCAGACTGCCAATTTTCCAGCCTGTAAAGTATACGTGCCTGATGGAAATAAACTGGCTGAACGAGTCAGTTTGTAGTTTAACATAGGCCTATATTGTGAGTGGAGGGTATGTTATTGCTTTGTGTTATAACCTAGGGAAGCCAGTCTTTTCAGTTAATGACAGTTGTATAAATACACAGCTTAGATGATTAATGTTGTAAATCCATAAATCAAGTCTGTTGGTTTTGTTTGCGTGCAACTACGATGGCAAACTGCCAGACTTAATACGCCAGAATGGTTTGTTAACCAAATTAGACAATGACCAAAAATGCTCCAGACCACAGGACCTAAGGATTCAGTTTCTGTTACAAGAACACCCCTCCAAGTTGCTCAAAAAGTAGCCGGGCAGAAAGAAAAGTGAAGATCAGCTGGTTGGGATTCCCTTATGGCACACTCCCAAACAGTGAAATCATCACTTTTTTGGCAGGTGCTTGAGGTGAAACAGCAGTGCACCACAGAAACGTTTTAATGTGTGGCTTTTGGCAAAGGCACAGTTTGAACCCGAGCCAAGCCACTCAACTGAATCCACACAACCTCCTCCCAACACTATTCTGAATGCTATTCTGAAGCAATGAACTCTACCTTTTTATAGGCACATTTAATTTGTTAAAGGCAGAATGTATCTGTGAATGCAGAACGCAAAATCCAGTTCCAAATAGGGGATTTACAGCACACAAAGTATGTGACGTGTATAACGTCGACTTGTTTTCAGCTTGTATAGAATTTTTTATTAATCGCAATTAATCGTTTGACAGCACTAGTTAGTTGTATTAATAGCATTACTAACTAATTTTATTCATATTTTTATTATAAAATAGAAAAAAAAAGTAAAAAATTGATATGGCACCGAAATTGGTAACGAGAATTGTGGAACTGTATTGGTACCATGACAGCACTAGTTATGCAGCATTTTTGTTTAAATGATGCTTTCTGTTTCACTTGAGTAAAGTGTTGCTCAACAGCTCTGTGCTGAAATGGCCACACCGAGACACGCATATGGATTAATCTAAAAACAGAGCAGTTCCCTCCTTGAGCTGCGACACAAGATATCTGATCCCACTCAACACTACCTAGTAACATGCGAAGCTGAAACCAGTTTGGCCAGCTCAGAGCTGAGTTTGCCAACCTGAAATCCTGCGAATAAGATGACGGCTGATACGGTTGTGTCTTTCTGATCAGGACAGGTGTGACAGGATGCAGGGCCTCATTCCTGCTCGTACCTCACCTTATCAGTTAAAACCCCACACCCATTATTTCACATACAAACAACCCCAGGACTCACTACACATCACATATGCAAGTCACCGACACCCCCGAAATACATAGAATGCAACTGCAAAGAATTAGTGTTTAATGGTACTTGCACATCAACTGTAAGATTACAGAAACACGGAATTAGAATTAAAAACTTTTCTGACCTCTCATGCACCAAACAAGCATTACAGTTCCTCTTCTGGTGCTGTCCCTTTCTGTTTGTTTTACAGCTAATGTCTATCCTCATGCATGTCATGCAAATCTGCTGAAAAACAGACTCTTTTACATTATCTCTACTCTAGCCACAGGACTGGTGTGGAATCACATCGTCTGGCACATTGAAAACCGAACCACACTATTAGAAATGCACGTCTGCATTGTTGCGTCCTGTGCACAAGCTTGTAGTGCTGTCAAACGATTAATCGCGATTAATCCCATTCAAAATAAAAGTTTTTGTTTGCATAATATATGTATGTGTACTGTGCTTATTTATTATGTATATATAAAAACACACACATTCAGTATGTATTTTGTAAATATTTACATGTATATGCATTTATATATTTATATTATTATATTTTATATTCTATATAAATATATTTAATATATAAACATATCACATTGTTCTTAAATATATACATGCATGTGCTTGTATTTATATATATATATATATATATATACATAATAAATATACATAATACACACTCATATATTATGTAAACAAACTTTTAATTTGGATGTGATTAATCGCGATTAATCGTTTGACAGCACTACAAGCTTGAGACAATACCATCTCTTAGACTCAGCTTGTTAGGTCTTTAAGACATGAAATATATCACCAAACACGTCTTTAACACTAATCTGCTCTCCCTCCCAGGCCAAAGGGCATTTAGCAGGAGGCCCCGTAAACCAACACATTAGATTTTTAAAAGTGGCTAAAAGCACCTGACAGCAGACAAACAAGCCACAGTACTAGTTTTTCCAAAGGAAAATATGAGGAAAGCAGTGTAGGAGATTAAAACACCCTCCATATCATATTAAAATTTGTGACCCTGGACCACAAAACCAGTCTTAAGTCGCTGGGGTATATTTGTAGCAATAGCCAAAAATACATTGAATGGGTCAAAATGATTGATTTTTCTTTTATGCCAAAAATCATTAGGACATTAAGTAACGATCACGTTCCATGAAGATATTTTGTAAATTTCCAACTGGAAATATATCAAAACTTAATTTTTGATTAGTAATATGCATTGCTAAGAACTTCATTTGGACAAATTTAAATGTAATTTTCACAATATTCTGATGTTTTTTGCACCCTCAGATTCCAGATTTTCAAATAGTTGTATCTCAGCCAAATATTTTCCTATCCTAACAAACCATACATCAATGGAAAGCTCGTTTATTCAGCTTTCAGATGATGTATAAATCTCAATTTTGAAAAATTGACCCTTATGACTGGTTTTGTGGTCCAGGGTCACATTTGTCCAATGTGTCCCAAGTTTCAAATGCAATGCCACAAACAACACGCACGCGTCTTCCATCCTGCTTTTGAGCACCCAAATTATGGACATTTCTCATTTATCTTTCTATGGAATCAACAAGATATTTAAGGAAATCTTGTCTCGTCTTGATATAAAAGTAAACATTATGCATAGATGATTTCATTTTTATGTTTGATTACGGAGTTCTCCAATAAAATATATTAAGAAACAGAAACACTTTACCTTTGAGTTTGTACTTTGTAAATAAACACTATGCACCTGAACATATAAAAGTCATGTGCATGACATCACTGTTTTCACAAATTTGTATTTTATTTTATGTGGGGAGGTTAACAGTATCATGTTCAAAACTTTCACTTTGAAGCCCGTTTTTAAAAGTTTGCATTTTCAAGCCCCCAAAACGCCACTGACATATAAATGAACGTTAAAAAGTTTTCCATTTGTAATGTAATGTAAACACCCCCTATATATACCAAGATTAAGTGTGGGTGGATACTGAATGAAATATCTTTTCCAGCTGTTGTTGCAAATCGTACCGTGCGCATGCGCGTGTAGTGTTACAGTACAGTGTGTGATGAAGCTATGTGTAGTCTATGCAAACAAATGTACTTTTCTGTTTATGTGGAACAGAAATCTAATTAAGGCTGGAGAGTATCTGCTCTGTGCTAATTTAAACAGGTCATTAAGACTGGAGAGAATGTAATCAAATCAGTCTTAACCCATATTTCCAACAGGACTCCTTGGGAGAGATAAATCCATATATGAATGCATATTGAGATAATGCACAATTCAGGTACAAGTTATATCTCACATTATAAAAGGTGGACGCTTATAGGCTAAATAGACAGATACGATCCATTATATACATACATATACACACACACACACACACACACACACACACACATATATATATATATATATATATAAAAATCAACATTTCTGTAATGTGCCAGTTTTAGCCAATTGGCTAATTTTCAACTGCAGTCCTTTGGCAAGATGTTTCAGAACCCTTTAAAATATCAAGAAGAAGAAACAAAAAACAACATGATATCAGTACTAACACAATCATCATTTTCACACAATCAGCCATACAAGCACACAAAGTGACAACCACAATTATGCAATAAATAAGACTCACACTTTCCTATTGTTGATTATTTATCATTTCTATCAATAAAAGGCACCAGATGAAAATAATATTACACAGCAACACCATTATACCACTGCATCTTCTAATAATTACTGTTATTGCATAATTAAAGACTTGGTTTTGAAATTAGCAAATTGCAACATTTTAAATTTAACAGTTAGATAACCTAAAATAAAGAAGAACATTTGCGCACATTTAGAATGCAAACTACTTCACATAAATAGAATGGCATTGATTCTATTATTGTTAAATTACAATATTTTATAATATTTTTACTATTTATTATTATCATTAATAACAAGTTATTCACAATGAATATTGTTTTCTAATTGCTGTAGTCTAACGACTAAGAATTTTATTTTTTTTTAGTAATTATTGTGTCAGCAGAAAAGTATAGTTCTGCATAATAGTTATATGACACTTAAAAAGGCTAATTTAATGCAAAAAGTAAAAATGAATACAATAAAATACTATCAATACACTACTTCCACATCCACAAGATCACAGATAATCGACCTAGATACAAAAAAGGTCATTAAAATATTACTTACCTTATTAAAAACTACATCAAGAAGTTAAAATCGTAAAATAAATAGGTAAATACATAAAGAAACAACCCGAGGATTTAAGCTACGCTTATTTGCATATACACATCGCGTGCCTGAAGGCAGTTACTGTATGTGTTCGTGTCGGGTGTTTATTCTGATGGTTGTAAAATACACTGACACCAAAACTACTGCCAGACAAACACATCATCAGATGATCCGCTTTAAACAACCAAAACCAGTTATTAAAACTCAATAAACCAGATTATACACCAGAGACGTAATGTACTTCCCATACAGTCAACACAAACAGGAAAATGTGAATGCAAATTCCAAAAGGAAAAAAAAAAGACACACTTCACTTTACCAGTATAACTTCCGTTTCGTTTTTTTCTTGGGAAGCGGAAGGAACATTCCTGATTTCCCCGTAAAAACAAGCCGCTCGCGACGCTCTCTCAGTCAATGTTTGATAACAGTCACGAACACACGAGTGCCTATAGAAACAGTATGGCTTGTGCTCTCTCAAAGCGCCTCTCTCTTCCTCATTTGATTTCGATATAGAGGTTAATTTGGCAGTAACATCATATGTGCGTCTAATCTGAGGCGGTGCCGCGGTCGGCGAGTCAAACCATTGGTTGACAAACAGCAATCAGATGCAAATTCCAAACCTCTGAATCAATGGGGCTGCCTTCCCCCACTCTATAGGAAACATCTACAAATGACTCGACGCTAATAAATAGACGATGGGTCCCGCATTAAATGACCTTTGCGCTTAAGACTTGTGTTTGGGCCTGGTGATACATTTGTGTTGATGATCGAAACCCATTAAGAAAAGCCGCCCATTAAGATCCCCGTCTCTCTGTGTGTATATGTATTTCTATACATGCGTTATATACGTTATATGATGCTCTCCATACATTTGGCGACGTTCCCTGCCAGGGGCCCTTCCCTTTTATCGCAGGCTGCTGTTGGTGTTCTCATGCAAACACATAGAGCTGTATATCGTCGATTATCATTAATAAACAACCTGAAGTGTTGCCAGGAACAAACGATTATTAATATCGAATTAAACTAATTTAGGTTTTTAATTTGAAACAAGTATATTTTAACAGCATTACTCAATACGTTTATTATAGTCAACCTAAAAAATGCACTAAAGATAAAATATACAGGGATATATTATGGTATTATCTGAAATTATCTAATTAGGTATGATATAAATGTCTTGTGTATCAAGTAGTGGCCATTTCTGGGAACTCAGAACTGATACATGCACGTATCAGGTTAAAGTGCAGAAACCTTTGCACAGTATTTAGTTTCCACCTACTGGACAGAGCGAGTATTGCATTTTTGAGGACATACAGGTGCATCTCAGAAAATTAGAATATGGTGAAAAAGTTCATTTTTTCTTGTAACTTATTTCATAAAGTGAAACTTTCATATATTTTAGATTCATTACATGTAAAGTAAAACACTTCAAAAGTTTTTTGTTTTAATTTTGATGATTAGAGTTTACAGCTCATGAAAGTCAAAAATCAGTCTCTCAAAATATTAAAATATTTACTAAGATCAATCCTAAAAAAAAAAGGATTTGCAAAACAGAAAAGTTCAAGTTCTTTAAAGTATGTTGATTTATGCACTCAATACTTGGTCGGGGCTCATTTAACACAAACTCCAGCATCAGTGAGGTGTGACATGGAAGCGATCAGCCTGTGGCTCTGCTGAGGCACTATTGAGCTTCAGCTCGTCTGGATTGTTGGATCGACTGTTGTAATGACCCTCTGTGACTTACCCTCTTTGTGGAGGGTATCAATATTAGCCCCTTTCACACAGTAATACCAGTAAATTGCCGTAAAATTTCCGGAACGACTTTACTGGTAAATTCAAAAATGCGCTGTTCACACAGGCAACAACATTCCGTCTTTTTTCCGGAAAAGCACCATTCACACATCCATTCCAAAATACTGGTAAATACTGTGACATCATTAACCTCCAAACGGCTGCGCTTGTAAACATGGAGGGGTATATACGGTCAGTCTTTTTGTTGATGGTTTCATTTTTGTTTCAAACTTTCGCATTCATGCAGCCGCTTTTGTCCCAGAGGCATCATAATAGACGACTACAAACCAGTGCTTAATTTGTAAATTTAGAGGTCCCGAAGAAAGCGGGGTGATGGATCCAGCATGTGATTAGACGAGGGAGAGGTAACGGAGCATTCAGCCGATCACATTGGTGGGGCAGCTTAAGTGATTAACAGAGTGCATCAGTTGCTTTTTATTAGGGCTCGTACATGAAAAACCTGAAAAAGCCATTACATTTTGAAACAGCAATTTCCAGGCCTGGGGAAAAAATTACTAAAAAATAATGGAATTTTATTTCACAAATCTCTCAAATAGAATACAGAATTTCGTGGGGGATTGTGTATATCACATAGTTTTACTCATCCCCGCAGCTTTCAAGTTTATAATGAGGGAAATTCCTGCAAACATTTATTCAAGATAGCAAGTAGGTTATATGAGTAAATAAATCCACACAAACTAGCAGATTAAATCAGTCATTTGAAAACAGCGTGAGTGATTCAGCTGGACCGCGTCTTCTCTCTTTCACTCTCTCAAAGCGGCTTCACATCAGCGCATCTCGTCTGCAACGAGCTGCTGCACACCGATCCAAGACTTTCGCTCGCATTTCAGGAGAGTTGACAAAATTGTCACTTGCTTAATCGGGTCATTGTTGCATCGTCACAAAAATGTATAATTTGCACGTCTTTTTAAGCCAATCGGTACTCGCGCGCTCCAGAGGCTGTTTCAAGGCTGAGCGCTCACAGTCACATCCGAAGCCACCTAGCGCGACTATCATATTGAGTTATTTTACGTAGTTTGTTGTTGAGCGTGGCCAAATTACGCAAAAAATGGCCGTCCTGGCGAGTATCCAGGGTTTTTCTTAAGTAAATGTGAACAGTTGAGAAAGAAAACGCATGTGTATAGGCTACACAGAGGTCTGTGCGACGGACATGGGCGGATTTTTTTTTTTTTTTTATTTACTCAGAAATACAAATGTAACAGAACATATAACATGGGCAGATTATACATGGGAAAGTGTGGAGTGAATGCGTCATCTGCGTCAGAATGTTATGATTGGCCCGGAGTAGACATCTTACGTCAGCGCGTTCTGAAATCGTACGTGCTCATACCGGTAATTTTCCTTCTGCGTTCACACACAGCAGAATTCCGGCAATTTACTGGTAATGTTACAACTTCTCATACCGGTAAATTGCCGGGACGAATTTACCGGTATTTTTGAAAAGGTCCTGTTCACACATGATCTCGTTACGGCAATTTACTGGTAATTTTCCGGAAAAATCTGTATGTGTGAAAGGGCTTATAGATCGTCTTCTGGACCATTGCCAAGTCAGCAGTGTTCCCCATTATTGTGGTTTCAAAGAACAAGAGATACCCAGAATTTATACTGTATGGATGGTCATTTATTGAAACTCAAATGTAAATATTCTAATATTTTGAGATACTGATTTTTGACTTTCATTAGCTGTAAGCTCTAATCATCAAAATTAAAACAAAAAAACTTTTGAAGTGTTTTACTTTACATGTAATGAATCTAAAATATATGAAAGTTTCACTTTTTGAAATAAGTTACAAGAAAAAATGAACTTTTTCACCATATTCTAATTTTCTGAGATGCACCTGTACAATGTTAACATCGGACAAAAAGGTTCAAAAGCTGTCATTGGGGTGGTACGCTATCATGAAGGTATGTAGCGGTAAGATGTATAACGGGACTAAAGGCCCACAAGAGAAAATGTGCCCACCAGCATGGGATAAAAGGCACACACATTGTATTGATACAAATACTTCAGCTAAAATAATGTTTTTTAAAATAACGTCTAAGTTAATACTTGTTCAAAACAATCACTTTAGCGAAGTTTGTACTATTTTCTGCTTATTTTGAAAAATAAAAGAATTAATTTTTGTTCAATAAATATACTATCATTAAAATATGTTAATATAAAAAATATATTTTAAAATACAGAAACAAAATCGTTTTAATAAGTATAGATTCTGAAAGTATTGAAGGAGATCCAATATGACATGATTAATATCATGTTTTTAAATATGATGGTTTCATTCTAAACATGGTGATTATCTCTAATATGGACACCCAAAATAATATATGATATTTACCATCTGAATCTAACCATGCCATGTCAACAAAGGGAAAAGTCAGCGATCTATTAATTATCATGTTAATTACTGTGCGCCTTTAGCCCCAACAGCAGGGGAGCTTTTTACCCCAAATACCATACTTTTACATATTAGATGTGTTCGACTTGAAGCGGCGCTGCGCAGAATGATCAGTGTATGACATCAAAGTACCGCGAGAGCGATTCGAAAGCATATAAGGACTCATCTGCTCTCTTATCGCTCTCGCGGTACTTTGATGTCATACACTGATCATTCTGTACAGCGCCGCTTTAAGTCGAACACACCTATTCTTTCGTTATTTAAAAACTGGTGCTTTAATTATCTTAAAAACACTGAAAATCATAAAGAAGACCTTTGTCTCAAAACATATGCATTAATTTGAGCGATTCTCATTTGCTACTTAAATCTACAACATAAAAAAAAAACATCAAATATCAGATCAAGTAAGCACAGAATCAACTTTACGCTGCTGCGCGTGATCGCGTCAAGGATCAGACAAATATACACGTGCATCTTGAAAAGCAAATGTTTTGGAAAGTGCTAAGCCATGTTTTTGCGCCATCTAGTGGTTTAGATGAAAATAATATCAAATGCGCCTTTTACCTTGGGCTCCTTTAGCCCCGTTGTACCCTACCTTTAAGGCTGATGGCAACTTTTTTGAGCAATGTTGCTTGGGCACTTTCTCATTGAGAATGGGTAACAAATTTCTATCTGGATATTTTAGATCGGTTGTGGGCCCTGTGTCTCACCTGGTTGCCCGTTGACGGCAATATTTCCCAAAGTTGCCTGGCAACATTGCTCAAAAAGTTGCCCTGTGTATCATCAGCCTAAGGCATTACCTTTTAAGTTTAAATAATGTACAAAAGTGTACCTTTTGAATGGGAGCCGCCCCATCCAGTGGCAGCTTATGTACCTTTTTTTATGTAATATGAAGTGGCCGCAAATACTAAACTTCATCAACCTGGACAAAAAAGAAAAAGAAGAGAAGAAATGCTGCTGCATTTCAAAATATCAAACTTTGAGAGGCATACTTTTCATAAAACAAATTCAGTAAAACATTTCACAGAAGTGATAAAACAATGGATATACTGTTCGAAATGAAGACAATACATAGTGGACTTGTATAACTGTGGTTATTTGGCGAGGAGAGAAACTGACTTCAATAAATAGGAACATATACACCATGTGTCCAGTTGATTAAAATTCATTGCAAAAACAGAAGTTAGTTCAGAGAAAAGCTCTGACCTTTTGTCAGATGCCATGGTTTGATATCTTATATAATGGCATTCATGTTCAAGTTTCTATACTTTTCGAGTCACTGTATTAATCTACACTCTAAAAAATGCTGGGTTAAATACAACCAAGCGCTGGGTAAAATATGGACAAACCCAGCTATTGGGTTGTTTTGACTCAGTGGTAACATTTAACCAACCGTTGGGTCAAAACAACCCATTAGTTGGGTTTGTCCATATTTTACCCAGCGCTGGGTTGTATTTAACTCAGCATGTCTTAGAATGTAAAAAGCTGTATAAATATTTTATTTTATTTGATTCAGATATTGGTTATAGTGTTCACATCATACCTTGACATTTATAATAAAATGTGAACACTAATGTGTGACAGACTGATAAAGCTGCAGGTCAAAATTAATCCTCAAAAGTTAACAAATTTATTAGCATGGCATATTTATATAACGCAGTCTCACAACTCAGGCATATAATGTAGGTACTATATATATTTAGGCTTCATAAATAATAATGGCCTGGACATTAAACAACCACAACCATGACATAGGCCTACAAATTATTTTGATCGTATTTTGATAAATCTGCAAGATGTGATCTATTGATGCAACACATGACAGGCAGGGTTCAACAGAGTCACACCTTAAGGAAAATGTGCTTTTCATTATTTTCATATTGTAAGACTACAGGAAACATATATATGTTTTTTATTAAACATTGATGGAGCAGCGCATTTTGTAGGCAAATAAATAATTAAAGTGGTTTATTTATAAAGAAGAAGAAGAAAGAAAGCTAAACGTATAAGGTGGGACAAAGGCACCCAGAAGTGAAACAGTTTAGCTAAAGTATTGTGTTATTTTGCTCAAGTTAATACTTGTTCAAAGCAATCACTTTAGCAAAGTTTGCTATTTTCTGTATAAATAAAAATGAATTTTCATTTAATAAATAAATGATTTCAACTTAATACATTTATTTTAACCTTCAACATTAGGGGGTAACCTACAAATACCATATTTTTTATATTATTCTTATTTATTTACTTAACCTGAACGAAACTGAAAAATATTAACAAGATCTTTGTCTCAAAATATTTAAATGTATTGTTTCTCATTTCATTTGCTGCATAAATCTATAAGATTGAAAAAAAAAAAATAGATAAAATTACCAAAATATAAATTTTGCGTTGCTGCCTGTGATGTTCAACTTAAAAAAGAAAAAAAAAAGATATCAGGATCATACAAATTTCCATTTATGTACTAAAAAAAGGGCGTCTAAGCTGCGTTGGGTTTTTGTGCCATCTAGTGGTTTAGAGGAGAATAAAATTAAATGCGCATTTTAACCCAGGCTTGTACCCTATATATTTTTATAAGACATACTAATTCTTGTTTGACTGTTTTAAACAGATGTCAAATTGTCACTGAGTTGTCATCATTTATTTTGTCATTTTTAACCACTTTGTTTTTTAAAATGCATTTTTTATATTGATTTTTAGGCACAACGGTTGTTACTATTTTTTGTTGGTGGAGCAAAATTAAACAAAAGTAACTGGAGATTTGTGTGTGTACCGTAATATTTGCACTTGTTTACTTAATATTTCTACATGAATAAATTAATCAATACATTTAAACAGAGAGGACATATAGGGTGAAATGCACTATAAGTTAGTTTGCCAACTGCCACTAAGACGAAAGAAGAAGAAGAAGTGTTACATGAAGTTTGTCAGAGAAATTGCAAGGTAAGTGAGCCTGACATAGTAAATTTCATTCATCACTAATAAGGGTACTAAAGCAATTTGAAGTAATCTTACCAACAATGCAAAGGTTTATGAAAAATGTTTTGACATGCTCTTTCAAATAAAAAAGTTTCATTTAAAATAGAAACTTCATTCAAAAGGCCATTTTAGGTAGAAATGGCTGGTTAAGCTAAAATGGGCCACAATTTTCAGCTAAAATGGGCTGCATAGTGCATACACACACTTTTACACAGAAATTGAGGGTGAAAATTAGGTTTATAGGCCTAGATATGTATGTAAATAAATACACAAACAAACAAATATATATATATATATATATATATATATATATAAATTATATCTGCAAAGACTGCCTTTAAAGGGAATGATCTAACTGGCCTGACCAGGCGCAATGTTAAGACCTACAGCAGGAAATGTTAAAGTGTTTTTTGTTTTTGTTGTTTGTTTTTTTTTGTTGTCAAAGATGTAGACCTTTTAACAAAATGTTTGACAAGTATTTGACAAGCATACACACATACATGCACACAAAAGACACTAATGCACTGAAACACGCACCTATACAACATGATCAGTTCATTTGTTATTGCAGTGATCAGGGACGTTCACTCGATTTAAAGGGGAAGAGAGGCGACAAATCATCTTCTTTCTATAGGAACTGATAGCGAACATCAGCCAGGTGCACATCTGACATCAAAATGAATCCATTTGGCGACTAACAATGACCAATGTCCATCAGGGGGCGTAGCGGCTCATATAGCCAAGTTATGAAGGTATTTTTTGGTGCAAAACAACTGAGCGTCCGTGACCGCAGAATTTGTAGTTGTAGAGAATAGCCACACATGTGTATCAGTAAATGTGAAGTCACAGACAAAAGTTGCAAACTTGTAGATTTTTTTCTCTCTCCCACAAACACAACAGTTACACCTTCTCGAATCCTTCATTGCAGGAGCACAAATAAAAAACTAAGAAACGTATACGCTCACGTTTTGCCACTATTGCTGCAGTGAATATGGTGCAAAACACACTCACACACCTGCATCAAAAAATGTGAAGTCACGGCTGAATTTTGTACATCCGGAAATCAGTATGTGAATTCTTGCAATGACATTTGCACACTTGTAGAATGTTTTCTTACATATATATTTTTTTCTTGGATGCTTTTTCTAGCACAAACACAAGTACATAAGGACAACAGCTTGAATCTGCTGCTACAAGTTTTACAAGCTGATTAATGCTTTACAAGAAGGTTTAAGTTTTTAACATTAGCTAACCACATCTGTTAACATGAACTAATAAAGAATCTAATCTCAGCATTTACTAATGCATGATTAAACTTTAAAATGCTAACTTTAATTAACCTGAACTAACATTAACTAACAAAAAACAGTTGTATTTTTATTAACTAATGTAAACGGAGATGAACAAATATTGTAAATGTATTGCTCATTGTTAGGTCATTATTAGTTAATGCATTGACCATCCTTAATTAAAGAACCTTTTTGTAAAGTGTGACCACTTATTAAAACAAGTAAACTTTTTGAACAGTCAGTTTTGTAACCCAGTTTTGTTCCTCTCTTACAAATGTTTAAAAATAATCTAGGAAACCAGTCTTCCAAGTGGTGGCTCTTACAGTCCTGACATTGAAGACATTTCCTGTGCCGGGCCCAGCACATCAGCTCTGGTAAAGTTTCTAATACTTGATGCTGATGCTTGTAATTTGTTAAGAATGGTATATCAAAGAACTGTTAATAAACTATTTTGTAATGCAGTATTTTGTTTTTTGTTTCCATTTTTAGGACAGTAGATGTGATTCAAGGGGTGTTCCTGGATGGGAGGCAGTGGATAACCTGGCAGGGTACCTCGTCAGCCTCAACTGCACTATCACTCCTTTGTCAACCAACGAGATAGCAGAGATCTTGCGGCTGTATTTGTGTCTGCATGCCATTGATCAGTCCCCGTCCAAGTATTCCCTTAAGTGCAAGAAAAATGTCTTGCCAGGTCCCTGGAGAGCTTCTCGCAAGCGTAGTGGCTCAGCCCCTGGTCAGCAAGCAGCTGAGAGGTGAGTTAAATTGTAGTGCACCTGTGTTAAACTCGAGTCTTGTTTCATGCTGCCTGTGTAATAATTTAATTCCTTTGTAAGGCTAAAAAAAGAGAATTGTGAAGAATAATGTGATCTAAAGGCCAATTCACACCGCACAGACAAACACCAACAAACTAGTCTGTTGGAGTTTGTTGGATCAGTGTGTTACCCCTGTTGGCGTTGGTTGGAGTTTGTTTTTACCCGACTGAACAATCGGCGTTTGCTGGGTCGTGGAATGTCTGAGCAGTGTGAAAGGGTTTTCCAACAAACTCTGACGTGGCCATGAACCGTTGCCATGACGATGTGCATATTTCACTTAAAGGGATAGTTCACTTTGAAATTAAAATTTGATATCTATCAGCTTACCCCAAGGGCATCCAAGATGTAGGTGTCTTTTTTTCTTCAGTAGATCCAATTTTGATATTTTTAGGTCAAACCGTTCTAGTCTGTAAGTCATATAATGGCAAGTATAGGTCACTGTCTCTATAAGAGGGAAAAAGAGCATGCACAGAGAAGTCCAAATTAAACAATTCCCCATCGTAACTACACATTGATGGCCTAAGACACGAAACGAGCGGTTTGTGTGAGAAAATGAACAGTATTTATATTGTTTTTTACCTCTTGTACACAACCATGTCCAAGTGATCTGAGTGCGCACGCATCCGGTGTGTGACGTGTGTGCGCGCGCTCTGGCTTAGTCTGCGCAAGCACCAGAAAGCACCGGAAGTAATCTCTCGCGTGTATAACCTGTCAGAGTTTTTGCTTTGTAATGTTATATTTTGGCCACTAGAGGTCCCTATGGTACTCATGTCAAACTTGAGCCTCTTGTAATCAGTGCCATTGTTTTCACATGTGCCTCCTTCCGGGCTGTGTATTTAAGCTGATCACTTCCTTTGTTTCTTTGCTTGGTTATTGTTGTCCCTAGCCAGTTGCTGCCGTAAGTCTGCTCTAGTTCTAAATACTAAACTTTGAAAGCCTTTTTGGATTGTTTTCCTGTGTTTATTCTTGGTGTTTTTTGGTTTCTTTTTCCTGAGTTTTTGTTTTGGAGATTATTTTTCTCCATTTGGATCCTTTTTGGACTGAAGATTTTTCTGTTTTGTGGCTTTCATGAAGAAAAAGAATTTTTTTTTTACCCTTTTTGTTGTTTTTGTTAATAAACTCTTCTGAGTTATTAAGAACACATCTGACCCTTGGATTCAACTCCATGCTGTGGCTCAGTGGTGGAAATTAAAACTTTTGCACCAGAGACCCAAGTTCGAATCCTGGCTTTGACAGTTACATAGTCATCATTTATTAGTTTAGACTAGGGCTGTCAATCGATTAAATTTTTTAATCGCGATTAATCGCATGATTGTCATGAGTTAACTCGTGACTAATCGCAACTAAATCACACATTTTTATTTGTTCTAAATGTACCTTAAATTAATACTTTTTTTAAAATAAAAGTTTTTAATACTCTAATCAACATGGGAATGGACAAATATGGATGCTTTATGCAAATGTATGTTTATTATTATTATTGAAACCATAGTCAACAGAGCATGAAGAGTAGATATGTTTCAAAGGTCATAGATGTTTTCAAAGAACTTGTTCATGTCTATTAAACACCATGAAAAAAGAAATTCCACGTTCCCATTCTTTGCACTGATCAATTTACTTACACAAACCTGTTTACATTTTTGCAGGACAGGGCAGCTCACTTCTGAAAATGCAAAATGTACATTTATTATTTATTATTAGATTTGTTTGCCTCTCTGTGCCCACATACTGTATTTTGATGCAGCTAAATTCTCAATAAAACTGTTTTCATTGGTATATTTTACTGTTTCTGTTGTCAGACAACGGAATGAATATGAAATAGTGACTGAAACGCGACCCATTAAGACTAGGCTACATAACCAGCTCTCCTTTCCAAGATGTTAATCTGCACAAAAATCCTGATAATCGAGCCGTCGTCTGATAAAATCAAATACACATAAGATAATGACAATAGCTGTGCTGTGATTTCGGCTATACTTGCATGTAAAATTAGAGAAGAAACATAATATCTGTAACCGAAAGCATATGAAATAACTGAAAGCGCTGCTCCTCTCTGCCACTCGCTGAACAATGCAGATGCACAGAGAGAAAAAGAAAGGGTAACACTTTAGAATACTGTTTCTTACTTACTGCATAACTAATAAGGAATTATTGAAGAACTAACAGGTAATTATTCATTAACACTTAACTCACTACTGTTAACTACTAAGGAAGATGTGTTAACTAATCAGTATGTAATACAATTTTATGATTGTGTTAAGTAACAGTTAGCTAATCAATAACTAATGTATTCTTTCATACCTCTTTAAGAACTACAATTAATTATCTACTAGTTAAGGTTCAAGAAAAATAACTATGAAGTAACTACTAATGAACAGTCATACACAATTAAATTGAGTTGTGACCCTCTCATATAAATGTTATTAGCAGTAGTAGTAGTAGTATGAAAATGCAATATTAATAAATGCAATAAATTTTATAGAGGTTTTCCCTGTGTAGTGAATTTTGTGAGTGTGTTTTGTAAGAAATCAGCTTCAGATAGGAACCCCACCACACTAGTGCCTTGCTATAACTTACCTTAGTTTTTATATTTTATATACAGTACTGTATGTGTGCCTCCTCACCATATACCACATTACCATTAATTCAATTCCTGTATGTAAGGCAAGGACCGAGGGGAAATGAAAATACAGGTAATCCATTAGTAATTAATAAAAAATTATTAAAGTAAAAATTTTTTTAAAGTAAAAATTATAATTCTGCAGGACTTATTTCAAACCTGAAACAGTAGGCCTATTCTAAAGTGAAAATATTGAAAACCCATTAGTAATTAATCAAGAATTACTTAGAACCTGAAACAGTATTCTAAAGTGAAAATATAGGGAACCCATTAGTAATTAATAAAGAATTGTCAAATAATTCTGCAGGACTTATTTCGTACCTGAAACAGTAGGCCTATTCTAAAGTGAAAATAGAGTCAAACCTATAGTAATTCATTAAGAATTATCAGATAATTCAGCAGGACTTACTTAGAACCTGAAACAGTATTCTAAAGTGAAAATATAGTAATGTAATTAATATAGTAATTAATTAAGAATTATCAGATAATTCTGCAGGAATTACTTAGAACCTGAAACAGTATTCTAAATTGAAAATATAGGGAACTATAATTAATATAGTATTAATTAATATAGTAATTAATTAAGAATTATCAGATAATTATGCAGGAATTACTTAGAACCTGAAACAGTATTCTAAAGTGAAAATATAGGGAACTCATTAGTAATTAATAAATAATTATAAAATATTTCTGCAGGACTTATTTCGAACCTGAAACAGTAGGCCTTCTAAATTGAAAATTGTCACGAATCCTGTCCATGCACTTCCGTTCACTCACCACCAGAGGTCACTCGCTCACCACATTGACTCTTGCACTACACAAACTGTTGCACGTCACCTCAAACTACAATTCCCATCATCCATTGCACTGACGACACACAGCTGATTGCACTGATCACACAGCTGATTGCACTGATTACACGCCTTACTTAAGCCATGGACTTCCTCTCTGTCATTGCCGAGTATTGTCTAGCGTATATCGCTCTCCCAGTGATAGCTACATTACGGAGCCCTTCCGTGTTTTCCTAGTCTAAGTCTAGTTTATTGCCTGAGTCATTCGGTTCTTTATCTTCTGCCTGTGTTTCTTGGTTTAACCCTTTGCCTGCTGTTTCGGACTCTGTTTATACCTCGCCTGGACTATTGCTCTTGTTATTGGATCACCCCTTATGTCAAGCCCTCTGGATATTGTTCGCCGATCGTAGACCTCGCTAGCCCTTGGATTACTCTTTGTCTTGCCTGTGTTATACCTGTTTGCCATTGTTTTACCCTTGCCTTCTTGTGACCACGTTTTGGAATAAAGCTTGCGAATGGATCCGCACGTCTCACGTCTCGTTCGCCCCGTAACAGAATACTCGGCCACACGAGGATCCAGCGGCTTTTCTAAAGGACTCTGGCCAGGTATGGACACAGAAAGAATACCCTGGCTCTCGAGGCAGGGCCGCGTCGCTCTGAGCTATATTCTCAGAGTATTTGGAGGTCGCTAATTATTCTGATTACCTGACTGTGTAACTCATAGACTTTTTGTGAGGGCATTAACCAGCCGCTCAAATGCGACTAATTGTAGGAGTCCCCGTTCGTCTTTAAATGACTTTGGACTTTGCTTTGCTGTCTGTTGGCTCTTTGTTTCTGTGGGTGTCGCGGAGGAGACGGCACGCACTCCTAAATGTGTGCCGGCTGCACCAGACGCTCACAAAATGGCGGCGACAGCGGATCTTGATCGCAAAATGGCGGACACAACAGCATTCCGTTCTGTCACAGCTGCCAATCCTGAGTCAAGCCAAGTCACAGTTGATCGTCATGAGTCAAGCCAAGTCACCGTTGATTGTCATGAGTCAAGCCAAGTCACAGTTGATCGTCACGAGTCAAGCCAAGTCACCGTTGATCGTCATGAATCAAGCCACCACACAGCGGATCTGCCAGGCTCTCGTCACATCTCAGCTGATCGTCACAAGTCAAGTCACGTCTCAGCTCATCATCCAGAGTCTCTTCACGTCTCAGCTCATCATCCAGAGTCTCTTCACGTCTCAGCTCATCATCCAGAGTCTCTTCACGTCTCAGCTCATCATCCAGAGTCTCTTCACGTCTCAGCTGATCGTCCAGAGTCTCGCCATGTCTTCGCTGATCATCCTGAGTCCTGTCACTCTCTGTCTATTGCACCTAGATCGTCGAGGTCAGTTCTTCAAGCTCCCAGACTGGCATCCAGCATGGAGGACCTACCACTGGTGTCAGCCCGTGCAGCTGGTATCCCTAAACCAGCGCTCTCAACCCCTCCTGTTCCTGCACTAATTCCCCTGTCCGAAGCGCTTCCCATGATGGGGATCGCTTTGTGTTGCGTTTGGGCTGCGTACACCACCACAGAACTGCCCGAGGTGGCGACGTCCACTGTGATGTCTCCAGAGGTGGCGGCTGATGCTGCAGAACCTCATGGGGTAGTGACACTCGCTGCTGTGCTCTCCGAAGCGATGGCACTCGCTGCAGCTTCTTCAGAGGTGGTGGCACATGCTGCAGAACCTCCTGAGGCAGCGGTGCTCGCTTCAGCTCCTTGTATGGTGGTGGCGCCCAGCAATGTACTCTCAGCCTGTCGTGTTGCGGTCAAAGAGACCGTTGATGAACTCTCCCTGTGTCCGGAGTTTACCACAGTAGAACCTCCAGAGGTGGCGTCTGTGAGCTCTCGTCCTGTTCCGTCACGGCTATGGAGGCTGTCTATGAACTTCCTGGTTGTTCTGTCCCGGCCACAGAGGCCGCTCTTGAACCTTTGCCCTACTCCGAACCGGCCGAGGAGGCCACCCCTGAACTATCACTCTGTTCTGAACTAGCCAAGGTGGCTGATTTCGAACTGTCCATCCATTTAGTCGCATTTAATGTATCTGGTTTTGAACTGTCTGTCCTGCCTGTTTCCATCAAGGAATCTAAACTTGAGTTATCTGTCTGTCTTAATGCTGTTGTTGAGTCTGAATTTGAACTATCTGTCGGTCCTGATTTGAGCATTGTGTCTGATGTTGAACCATGTGTTGTCCATTTCAATCTATGAATCTGTTTTTTGCCCCACTAGTCCAGTCACGACCCCAGAAACCTTACCCAAGCTCTCTCTAGGGTCTAGTAGCCTTGTCACAGCCCAAGGACCTGCCGTTGAACTCTTAACCCTGTCTGTCATGAACTCAGAAACCATAAATGCACTCTATGTCTGTCCCGTTTCGACCAAAGAACCCGGTTTTGAACTGTCAGCCAGTAACCCTGTTTATGAACTGTCGTTCCATCCAGTTTCAGTCAGTAGACCTATTGATGACTTTGTTGTGCTCCCTGCCTTTGCCCTTGGGGCCATAAATACTCTGTCTGTCTGTCTTCTTGTGACCACGTTTTGGAATAAAGCTTGCGAATGGATCCGCACGTCTCACGTCTCGTTCGCCCCGTAACAAAAATATAGTGAAACCTTTAAGTTGGATAGTTAATCAATTATAAAATTCGTTAAAATCAACTATGTAGCAGCTTGCCCAGATTAGTTCAGTTCTCATCCAATAATGTTAGTGTAGCATTTGGACCAATCAGACACACATTGTTCATTAGATTTAACAAATCAATTATTCCTTAGATTAACACCCAACACCAGACTCGGTGCCTATATGTCTGTGAACGAAGTCCAGGCCCCTGGTTACCATGGCAACCAGGAGACTTTTGTCAGGCCAGATAAACTTTACGACCTAATGGCATGTAGAGAGTTCTCCCTCTCACTACACTTTCCATAGGAAAGACACATAATGCACATAAAAATGGACTCTTCTCTAATTAATTCATTGAAAAACCTTTCTTTGAATGAACACACATATCCTCAGGTCATTGTGTATATTGTTACTGTTCTTGTATATGTTTTTGTGTATTGTATACTGTTGTATGCATGCTTATGATAGAACACTATTTAATATCACTGTAGCTATACTATGTTTGGTCTCTATCAATTCGTCTTTGGATGATCTAATTGAGAGTGTATATTATATGTCGATACCTATGCAACATGTATGTGTTCTAAGAATCTTTAGTAGTTTATATATCGACTTCCAATCCAGCTCATATGCAAATTACCATGTTCAGAGACAAAGAGCCGTAAAACTTTCCCTCCAAAGTTCAGGACTCCCATTGGCTCTTTGACTCCCCAGAGGTGTGACCTCTATAGCAGATAAAGCTCTCACTTCAGTGACGCCCCATGCAGTCTGCGGTTCTGTTAGATCCTAAGAGGATGAAGATGTGAGCTAAAACTCTTCTGAACACCTTAAGTTTTGCGCCAGGCCTTGCGGCCTTGTTTTTCCATTCAACCAAGCTCCTTGGACCTCAGCAGATCTCTTTCTTAGCTCTTTTTCCACTCACTACTTGGAAGAACATTTCTACCTCAGAACATCTTTGGAATTCATCACTCTTCAACCCGGAAGAACGTGATCGGGAGTCCAAACCTTGAAAACCATTAAGACTTTCATCTGAGACTGCATTCCGGATACTCGTCATGACCAAAACAATGCAAGTATCGTACATTTAAATAAACGAAACAGAGGTTATTAGTACAAGTTATAGACCCCGTTATAAATGGCGCTGATGGTTTTACTCAGGTGGTTAAATTACTTTCCCCTAACTGCATTCTCTGGCTTTCCTGATGGTTTCATCCATCAACTCTCATTAGCCCTTTCCCATGTATGAGTGATTGTATGTGTTTGTTTGTTTGTTTGTTAGACTAGTCTGCGTTAGTGTTTAGTTAATAAAAGTTGTGTGCACAAATTACATGAGTTTCTGATTCTGCTTTGCATATTAATGTCCCTTTACGATTTTGATCCTTACTACATGCTCTAATGCATTAATACTTAGAAAAGTATTTTCTGTGGCCAAGAAAATATCCTTTCTTAGAGTTGATATGAACTTAAACAATGTTCGCTGGCCGAACAGATTAGTTGATGGCAATTTAATTCTGCGACAGTTATTACTGTCAGCCGATATAAATAATTGTAATTAATCATAATTAATTGTAATTATTTATATACAATTCCCTTTTAAGCAAATTTGCCACATTAGTGCAGTCTGATCAATAATATTGTTAAATGTAAAGTGTCCCCTTAGTGATGTAGTTTACATTTGTTTAGAATGGTTTAGTTCAGTGTTTATTTAAACCATCAATCAGTTAAAATTTTCTGTGTATTAAATAATGCTTCATGTGAGTGTACTGTAGGGTAAAGTTGTAATTTTAAAAGCAGTTGTGCTCTCTTTAAGCTGAAAATGCTTGTTTTTCTTTCCCAGGCTTTTAGACCGACAGAAAAGAACTGACCGGGACACCTTGTTGCAAGGAGTGGAGCTCCCCCAGCAGGTTGGTTTGGCGAATGAGCCACTGCCAAAGCCTAAAGTGTTCCCAACTGCACCCGTTGAACATCGGCATGTTCCCATTGAGTTCCAGGAGCCTGAAAATCAGGAGGGTGAGGCAGTTATTCGGCACGAAAATATGCATGAATTGGAAATGCAGCATCTTCAATTGTACACACAGACCCTGGGCTAGGAGGCACATCTCCATCTGACACTCCTGCAGCACCCAAACATTTTTTCTGGCCTGGGGCTCAGCACTTTCCTGGCCTGGGTATTCTGATTGGTCTTTTCCACCGTATCCACCATCACTGCCACCACCACCTCAGGGATGGTCTTTCCTTCCGCCAGGCCAGCAGCTTCATCACCACACTCTCAGGATTGGTCTTCCCAGCCACCACCATTGCCACCACCGCATCAGGGATGGTCTTTCCTTCCGCCGGGCCAGCAGCCATCAGCTCCACCACTGCCACCACCGCCTCAGGGATGGTCTTCCTATCCACCAGGCCAGCAGCCATCAGCTCCACCACTGCCACCACCGCCTCAGGGATGGTCTTCCCATCCACCAGGCCAGCAGCCATCAGCTCTACCACTGCCACCACTGCCACCACTGCCTCAGGGATGGTCTTCCCTTCCGCCAGGCCAGCAGCCATCAACTTCACCACCACACTCTCGGGATTGGTCTTCCCATGCACCAGGCCAGCAGCCATCAGCTCTACCACTGCCACCACCGGCTCAGGGAGGGTCTTGCCTTCCGCCAGGCCAACAGCAATCAGCTCCACCACCTCCTCAGAACCGACAACGTGCTTGGAGACTGCACAAGGCAGCTCTTGAGGATCAAGAGTGTGTGGCAAGAGGGGAGCCTCCAAAGAAGCGTCACACAAAAGAACATTACCATTATCAGTGTAAAACATGTGGCCACTCAAAAAGCAAACTTACTGGCCATTCCCAGGTTAAAGGAAAGTGGTACTGTCCAGCATCTGGCCAGACCATTACAGAGTGGAAAGACTCTCTTTAGGTTTTATTTTGTCTCTTAATTTCATACACAGTCAGCTTAACTTCTAAGTTATTGCATTTTAACTAGTACATTAAGTAAACCAAGTAAATTTGAATTTAAAGGAAAGCTCTTAAAGTTGTTTATATAAACAACAGAAATGATAAACAATTAAGCTGTATTTGTGGTTGTTGTTGTTATTATTATTATTATTATTATTATGTAGTTTAAATTTGTATTATATGTATATCTTTTTATTATATAAAGTTCAGATTTGAAAGTTGATTATTATGATGTAAGTATTATTATTAATACTATTATTGTTATTATAGTTCTTTAAATTTGTATTTATGTCTTATAAAATATGGAATAAAGTATTTGTGGAAGTAAATTTATATTATTAAAAGTATTAGATGTTTAAATTTATATTTACATACAATATTATTATATAAAGGTCAGATTTGAAAGATTATTATTATTATGCAAGTATTATTAGTATTATTTTTATAGTTCTTTAAATTTGTGTTTGTCTAAAAATGATCGATGTCAGATTAGAGCTTTTGGAATTAAATATATATATATATATATATATATATATATATATATATGTGTGTAATTTTCATGTATATATTTTCATCTATTCATTCTCATGTATATATTTCTGTTCTTAATATTATACCATTTGTGGTATTAAGATTATTATATATGTAATTATTTCAATTTGTTTATATATTCCTTTTTATTATATAAATGCTGGATTTAAGTTTTTTTTAATAAAACCTATTTGGTAGCAAGCATATATTTCATTTTAGTTATTTTTATGTTTGTTTATATATTTCCTTGTTTTGTTATTATTATTGCATATGTATTCCATATTTGAGCTTTTGGAATAAACCGTATTTGTGGAAGTATGTTTTGTATGTTTTATTTTTTCAATTTTACAAACATTAATATAAGGACTTTTTTGTGATTAAGGTAAAATAGGTAGAAATGATGACTTTTCTGTAATTTCTTTAGTTAAAATAAGTGAAAAGATGAAAAACGTAAAAAGGAGAAAAAATTCCAACTAATTTTCCAATTTTTACCTTCATTTTTTCCCTTTCCCCTTCATTTTTTCCTCATTTTCCCCTTTGCCCCTTCTTTTTTCCTCATTTTTTCTTTTCCACCACCCATAGTAGTCCCTTTTGCCCTGTTTTTGGCCGAGTGGTTAAGGCGATGGACTGCTAATCCCACGCATGGGTTCGAATCCCATCCTCGTCGGTCGGTGCCTATATAGCGGTGGTTTTTAACACAGGACCTGGGGACCTTCCTTGTCTGACACACTGGGTTCAGTTTGTTGAGCGCTCTTCTAACTATCTGAATCAGGCATTTTAAATAAAGGTGACACACAGGTGACCGAGTGGTTAAAGCTAATCCATTGTGCTCTGCACGTGTGGGCTCGAATCCCATCTTTGCCGCTTGAAGGCTTTAGTACACATCACAGAGAGCCCAGCGAATCAGGAAGGTCTGCCGCCCGCATCTGCATAACCCGTTTTAGGACACACCACAGTGAGCTTTGAAAAATCTCACCTGAGAACAAGCCCACCGAGAACCAAAAACAGGCACGTCAAAGAAACAGAAGCAAGCCCACTTTTCTCAACCAGATGTTAAGCCTCCGGAGAGGCTGGCAAAAATTGCCAAGGCTGACTGTATTTCAAGTCATCCAGGCGGGGTATTGGGTAAAGTTTTCAATCAGCAATGATCGCGCCTCGGATGAACCTCATAGGCTACGATATTGCCTCTGCGAAAGAATGCCAGCGAGGGTCGCGACCTCTCCCGTGCACCTATGTGGACGTGGACCGACAGGGTGGTAACTAGCTTCAAACTGCCATGCAATCAGCTTTCTGGCTAGGGTGACCATACGGGCCATTTTTACGGGACGCACCCTTGCCAGGATTTCTGTATTGCCTAAAATATCCAGGTTTTGGCTGTTTGCACTCTGCAGATCGATCGTTGTATGACATTATTTCACGAGAGCTATAGAGAGCAGAGCAGACGGCTCCTTATGCTTTCAAATCGCTCTCGCGGTACTTTGGTGTCATACAATGATCGGTGCGCAGCTTCAAGTCGAACGAACGAACAAACACATATAGACATGTAGTGACATATAGTGGAACGAAATGTCGTGTCTCGCAGGACCACGGTGCTACATACTAGTTAAACATAAGATAACCATACAGCAATGCAAGTATAAGAAAAACAATAGAGCTATACAACAGTTAACCATCTGACTATACATATACTATAAATACTACTACTATACCAACTACTATACCTAGTTGACTACACATACACAAACTGAGACTGTACAAAAACTTTACATAAATACTGTACATGGAATTGTGCAAAAGAGATATTTGTACATGAAATTGTGCAAATATATATATATATTTTGTACATTAAATTGTGCAGAAGAGAGATTTTGTGGGAAGCAGCGCATAGTGCAAGATTTTGTAGTGCAA